>CAXIWW010000988.1:0-54778 GCA_964036315.1 Acanthosepion esculentum
TATTATGTGGATTCTATAGAAAGGAATAATTAGAAATGCAGTCTTCTTGTGCACACTGGATTTCGGACGCTGTAAATTGTCAGACAACATACCGTGCACATGGTGAAAGCTGTAATTTTTACTATCTGACCAAATGAAAAATCCCTGTAAACATTGACTAAACGAAAAAATGCACACAATTTGATACCAATTTTGAATAGATTTCTTTTACTGGAAAAAAGTTATAAACAAGTGAAGTATGACTGATCTCCAAGTTCAGGGCCGCATGAAAATTTCCTCAAATGAACGAACACAAGAGCACATACCGTTGAATTTAGCCCCGACACTATTCAAGATGGAGACAAAAGTTTTGTAATTATGAATAACGCACGAAATTCTCGACAATTTGACACCGATATTATGTGGATTCTATAGAAAGGAATAATTAGAAATGCAGTCTTCTTGTGCACACTCGATTTCGGACGCTGTAAATTGTCAGACGACATACCACGCACATGGTGAAAGCTGTAATTTTTACTATCTGACCAAATGAAAAATCCCTGTAAACATTGACTAAACGAAAAAATGCACACAATTTGATACCAATTTTGAATAGATTTCTTTTACTGGAAAAAAGTTATAAACAAGTGAAGTATGACTGATCTCCCAGTTCAGGGCCGCATGAAAATTTCCTCAAATGAACGAACACAAGAGCACATACCGTTGAATTTAGCCCCGACTCTATTCAAGATGGAGACAAATGTTTTGTAATTATGAATAACGCACGAAATTCTCGACAATTTGACACCGATATTATGTGGATTCTATAGAAAGGAATAATTAGAAATGCAGTCTTCTTGTGCACACTCGATTTCGGACGCTGTAAATTGTCAGACGACATACCACGCACATGGTGAAAGCTGTAATTTTTACTATCTGACCGAATGAAAAATCCCTTTAAACATTGATTAAACGAAAAAATGCACACAATTTGATACCAATTTTGAATAGATTTCTTTTACTGGAAAAAAGTTATAAACAAGTGAAGTATGACTGATCTCCCAGTTTAGGGCCGCATGAAAATTTCCTCAAATGAACGAACACAAGACCACATACCGTTGAATTTAGCCCCGACTCTATTCAAGATGGAGACAATAGTTTTGTAATTATGGATAACGCACGAAATTTTCGACAATTTGAGACCGATATTATGTGGATTCTATAGAAAGGAATAATTAGAAATGCAGTCTTCTTGTGCACACTGGATTTCGGACGCTGTAAATTGTCAGACAACATACCGTGCACATGGTGAAAGCTGTAATTTTTACTATCTGACCAAATGAAAAATCCCTGTAAACATTGACTAAACGAAAAAATGCACACAATTTGATACCAATTTTGAATAGATTTCTTTTACTGGAAAAAAGTTATAAACAAGTGATGTATGACTGATATCCCAGTTTAAAGCGAAATGAAAATTTCCTCAAATGAACGAACACAAGAGCACATACCGTTGAATTTAGCCCCGACTCTATTCAAGATGGAGACAAAAGTTTTGTAATTATGGATAACGCACGAAATTTTCGACAATTTGAGACCGATATTATGTGGATTCTATAGAAAGGAATAATTAGAAATGCAGTCTTCTTGTGCACACTGGATTTCGGACGCTGTAAATTGTCAGACAACATACCGTGCACATGGTGAAAGCTGTAATTTTTACTATCTGACCAAATGAAAAATCCCTGTAAACATTGACTAAACGAAAAAATGCACACAATTTGATACCAATTTTGAATAGATTTCTTTTACTGGAAAAAAGTTATAAACAAGTGAAGTATGACTGATCTCCAAGTTCAGGGCCGCATGAAAATTTCCTCAAATGAACGAACACAAGAGCACATACCGTTGAATTTAGCCCCGACACTATTCAAGATGGAGACAAAAGTTTTGTAATTATGAATAACGCACGAAATTCTCGACAATTTGACACCGATATTATGTGGATTCTATAGAAAGGAATAATTAGAAATGCAGTCTTCTTGTGCACACTCGATTTCGGACGCTGTAAATTGTCAGACGACATACCACGCACATGGTGAAAGCTGTAATTTTTACTATCTGACCAAATGAAAAATCCCTGTAAACATTGACTAAACGAAAAAATGCACACAATTTGATACCAATTTTGAATAGATTTCTTTTACTGGAAAAAAGTTATAAACAAGTGAAGTATGACTGATCTCCCAGTTCAGGGCCGCATGAAAATTTCCTCAAATGAACGAACACAAGAGCACATACCGTTGAATTTAGCCCCGACTCTATTCAAGATGGAGACAAATGTTTTGTAATTATGAATAACGCACGAAATTCTCGACAATTTGACACCGATATTATGTGGATTCTATAGAAAGGAATAATTAGAAATGCAGTCTTCTTGTGCACACTCGATTTCGGACGCTGTAAATTGTCAGACGACATACCACGCACATGGTGAAAGCTGTAATTTTTACTATCTGACCGAATGAAAAATCCCTTTAAACATTGATTAAACGAAAAAATGCACACAATTTGATACCAATTTTGAATAGATTTCTTTTACTGGAAAAAAGTTATAAACAAGTGAAGTATGACTGATCTCCCAGTTTAGGGCCGCATGAAAATTTCCTCAAATGAACGAACACAAGACCACATACCGTTGAATTTAGCCCCGACTCTATTCAAGATGGAGACAAAAGTTTTGTAATTAAGGATAACGCACGAAATTTTCGACAATTTGAGACCGATATTATGTGGATTCTATAGAAAGGAAAAATTAAAAATGCAGTCTTCTTGTGCACACTGGATTTCGGACGCTGTAAATTGTCAGACAACATACCGTGCACATGGTGAAAGCTGTAATTTTTACTATCTGACCAAATGAAAAATCCCTGTAAACATTGACTAAACGAAAAAATGCACACAATTTGATACCAATTTTGAATAGATTTCTTTTACTGGAAAAAAGTTATAAACAAGTGAAGTATGACTGATATCCCAGTTTAAAGCGAAATGAAAATTTCCTCAAATGAACGAACACAAGAGCACATACCGTTGAATTTAGCCCCGACTCTATTCAAGATGGAGACAAAAGTTTTATAATTATGGATAACGCACGAATTTTTCGACAATTTGAGACCGATATTATGTGGATTCTATAGAAAGGAATAATTAGAAATGCAGTCTTCTTGTGCACACTGGATTTCGGACGCTGTAAATTGTCAGACAACATACCGTGCACATGGTGAAAGCTGTAATTTTTACTATCTGACCAAATGAAAAATCCCTGTAAACATTGACTAAACGAAAAAATGCACACAATTTGATACCAATTTTGAATAGATTACTTTTACTGGAAAAAAGTTATAAACAAGTGAAGTATGACTGATCTCCAAGTTCAGGGCCGCATGAAAATTTCCTCAAATGAACGAACACAAGAGCACATACCGTTGAATTTAGCCCCGACTCTATTCAAGATGGAGAGAAAAGTTTTGTAATTATGGATAACGCACGAAATTTTCGACAATTTGAGACCGATATTATGTGGATTCTATAGAAAGGAATAATTAGAAATGCAGTCTTCTTGTGCACACTGGATTTCGGACGCTGTAAATTGTCAGACAACATACCGTGCACATGGTGAAAGCTGTAATTTTTACTATCTAACCAAATGAAACATCCCTGTAAACATTGATTAAACGAAAAAATGCACACAATTTGATACCAATTTTGAATAGATTTCTTTTACTGGAAAAAAGTTATAAACAAGTGAAGTATGACTGATATGCCAGTTTAAAGCGAAATGAAAATTTTCTCAAATGAACGAACACAAGAGCATATACTGTTGAATTTAGCCCCGACTCTATACAAGATGGAGACAAAAGTTTTGTAATTATGAATAACGCACGAAATTCTCGACAATTTGACACCGATATTATGTGGATTCTATAGAAAGGAATAATTAGAAATGCAGTCTTCTTATGCACACTCGATTTCGGACGCTGTAAATTGTCAGGCGACATACCACGCACATGGTGAAAGCTGTAATTTTTACTATCTGACCAAATGAAAAATCCCTGTAAACATTGACTAAACGAAAAAATGCACACAATTTGATACCAATTATGAATAGATTTCTTTTACTGGAAAAAAGTTATAAACAAGGGAAGTATGACTGATCTCCCAGTTTAGGGCCGCATGAAAATTTCCTCAAATGAACGAACACAAGACCACATACCGTTGAATTTAGCCCCGACTCTATTCAAGATGGAGACAAAAGTTTTGTAATTATGGATAACGCACGAAATTTTCGACAATTTGAGACCGATATTATGTGGATTCTATAGAAAGGAATAATTAAAAATGCAGTCTACTTGTGCACACTGGATTTCGGACGCTGTAAATTGTCAGACAACATACCGTGCACATGGTGAAAGCTGTAATTTTTACTATCTGACCAAATAAAAAAATCCCTGTAAACATTGACTAAACGAAAAATGCACACAATTTGATAACAATTTTGAAAAGTTTACTTTTACTGGAAAAAAGTTATAAACAAGTGAAACATGACTGTTATCCCAGTTTAAAGCGAAATGAAAATTTCCTCAAATGAACGAACACAAGAGCACATACCGTTGAATTTAGCCCCGACTCTATTCAAGATGGAGACAAAAGTTTTGTAATTATGAATAACGCACGAAATTCTGGACAATGTGACACCGATATTATGTGGATTCTATAGAAAGGAATAATTAGAAATGCAGTCTTCTTGTGCACACTCGATTTCGGACGCTGTAAATTGTCAGACGACATACCACGCACATGGTGAAAGCTGTAATTTTTACTATCTGACCAAATGAAAAATCCCTGTAAACATTGACTAAACGAAAAAATGCACACAATTTGATACCAATTTTGAATAGATTTCTTTTACTGGAAAAAAGTTATAAACAAGTGAAGTATGACTGATATCCCAGTTTAAAGCGAAATGAAAATTTCCTCAAATGAACGAACACAAGAGCACATACCGTTGAATTTAGCCCCGACTCTATTCAAGATGGAGACAAAAGTTTTGTAATTATGGATAACGCACGAAATTTTCGACAATTTGAGACCGATATTATGTGGATTCTATAGAAAGGAATAATTAGAAATGCAGTCTTCTTGTGCACACTGGATTTCGGACGCTGTAAATTGTCAGACAACATACCGTGCACATGGTGAAAGCTGTAATTTTTACTATCTGACCAAATGAAAAATCCCTGTAAACATTGACTAAACGAAAAAATGCACACAATTTGATACCAATTTTGAATAGATTTCTTTTACTGGAAAAAAGTTATAAACAAGTGAAGTATGACTGATCTCCAAGTTCAGGGCCGCATGAAAATTTCCTCAAATGAACGAACACAAGAGCACATACCGTTGAATTTAGCCCCGACACTATTCAAGATGGAGACAAAAGTTTTGTAATTATGAATAACGCACGAAATTCACGACAATTTGACACCGATATTATGTGGATTCTATAGAAAGGAATAATTAGAAATGCAGTCTTCTTGTGCACACTCGATTTCGGACGCTGTAAATTGTCAGACGACATACCACGCACATGGTGAAAGCTGTAATTTTTACTATCTGACCAAATGAAAAATCCCTGTAAACATTGACTAAACGAAAAAATGCACACAATTTGATACCAATTTTGAATAGATTTCTTTTACTGGAAAAAAGTTATAAACAAGTGAATTATGACTGATCTCCCAGTTCAGGGCCGCATGAAAATTTCCTCAAATGAACGAACACAAGAGCACATACCGTTGAATTTAGCCCCGACTCTATTCAAGATGGAGACAAACGTTTTGTAATTATGAATAACGCACGAAATTCTCGACAATTTGACACCGATATTATGTGGATTCTATAGAAAGGAATAATTAGAAATGCAGTCTTCTTGTGCACACTCGATTTCGGACGCTGTAAATTGTCAGACGATATACCACGCACATGGTGAAAGCTGTAATTTTTACTATCTGACCAAATGAAAAATCCCTGTAAACATTGATTAAACGAAAAAATGCACACAATTTGATACCAATTTTGAATAGATTTCTTTTACTGGAAAAAAGTTATAAACAAGTGAAGTATGACTGATCTCCCAGTTTAGGGCCGCATGAAAATTTCCTCAAATAAACGAACACAAGACCACATACCGTTGAATTTAGCCCCGACTCTATTCAAGATGGAGACAAAAGTTTTGTAATTAAGGATAACGCACGAAATTTTCGACAATTTGAGACCGATATTATGTGGATTCTATAGAAAGGAATAATTAGAAATGCAGTCTTCTTGTGCACACTGGATTTCGGACGCTGTAATTTGTCAGACGACATACCACGCACATGGTGAAAGCTGTAATTTTTACTATCTGACCAAATGAAAAATCCCTGTAAACATTGACTAAACGAAAAAATGCACACAATTTGATACCAATTTTGAATAGATTTCTTTTACTGGAAAATTTATAAACAAGTGAAGTATGACTGATCTCCCAGTTTAGGGCCGCATGAAAATTTCCTCAAATGAACGAACACAAGACCACATACCGTTGAATTTAGCCCCGACTCTATTCAAGATGGAGACAAAAGTTTTGTAATTATGGATAACGCACGAAATTTTCGACAATTTGAGACCGATATTATGTGGATTCTATAGAAAGGAATAATTACAAATGCAGTCTTCTTGTGCACACTGGATTTCGGACGCTGTAAATTGTCAGACAACATACCGTGCACATGGTGAAAGCTGTAATTTTTACTATCTGACCAAATGAAAAATCCCTGTAAACATTGACTAAACGAAAAAATGCACACAATTTGATACCAATTTTGAATAGATTTCTTTTACTGGAAAAAAGTTATAAACAAGTGAAGTATAACTGATATCCCAGTTTAAAGCGAAATGAAAATTTTCTCAAATGAACGAACACAAGAGCACATACCGTTGAATTTAGCCCCGACTCTATACAAGATGGAGACAAAAGTTTTGTAATTATGAATAACGCACGAAATTCTCGACAATTTGACACCGATATTATGTGGATTCTATAGAAAGGAATAATTAGAAATGCAGTCTTCTTGTGCACACTCGATTTCGGACGCTGTAAATTGTCAGGCGACATACCACGCACATGGTGAAAGCTGTAATTTTTACTATCTGACCAAATGAGAAATCCCGGTAAACATTGACTAAACGAAAAAATGCACACAATTTGATACCAATTTTGAATAGATTTCTTTTACTGGAAAAAAGTTATAAACAAGGGAAGTATGACTGATCTCCCAGTTTAGGGCCGCATGAAAATTTCCTCAAATGAACGAACACAAGACCACATACCGTTGAATTTAGCCCGACTCTATTCAAGATGGAGACAAAAGTTTTGTAATTATGGATAACGCACGAAATTTTCGACAATTTGAGACCGATATTATGTGGATTCTATAGAAAGGAATAATTAAAAATGCAGTCTACTTGTGCACACTGGATTTCGGACGCTGTAAATTGTCAGACAACATACCGTGCACATGGTGAAAGCTGTAATTTTTACTATCTGACCAAATAAAAAAATCCCAGTAAACATTGACTAAACGAAAAATGCACACAATTTGATAACAATTTTGAAAAGTTTACTTTTACTGGAAAAAAGTTATAAACAAGTGAAACATGACTGTTATCCCAGTTTAAAGCGAAATGAAAATTTCCTCAAATGAACGAACACAAGAGCACATACCGTTGAATTTAGCCCCGACTCTATTCAAGATGGAGACAAAAGTTTTGTAATTATGAATAACGCACGAAATTCTGGACAATGTGACACCGATATTATGTGGATTCTATAGAAAGGAATAATTAGAAATGCAGTCTTCTTGTGCACACTGGATTTCGGACGCTGTAAATTGTCAGACGACATACCACGCACATGGTGAAAGCTGTAATTTTTACTATATGACCAAATGAAAAATCCCTGTAAACATTGACTAAACGAAAAAATGCACACAATTTGATACCAATTTTGAATAGATTTCTTTTACTGGAAAAAAGTTATAAACAAGTGAAGTATGACTGATATCCCAGTTTAAAGCGAAATGAAAATTTCCTCAAATGAACGAACACAAGAGCACATACCGTTGAATTTAGCCCCGACTCTATTCAAGATGGAGACAAATGTTTTGTAATTATGGATAACGCACGTAATTTTCGACAATTTGAGACCGATATTATGTGGATTCTATAGAAAGCAATAATTAGAAATGCAGTCTTCTTGTGCACACTGGATTTCGGACGCTGTAAATTGTCAGACAACATACCGTGCACATGGTGAAAGCTGTAATTTTTACTATCTGACCAAATGAAAAATCCCTGTAAACATTGACTAAACGAAAAAATGCACACAATTTGATACGAATTTTGAATAGATTTCTTTTACTGGAAAAAAGTTATAAACAAGTGAAGTATGACTGATCTCCAAGTTCAGGGCCGCATGAAAATTTCCTCAAATGAACGAACACAAGAGCACATACCGTTGAATTTAGCCCCGACTCTATTCAAGATGGAGACAAATGTTTTGTAATTATGAATAACGCACGAAATTCTCGACAATTTGACACCGATATTATGTGGATTCTATAGAAAGGAATAATTAGAAATGCAGTCTTCTTGTGCACACTCGATTTCGGACGCTGTAAATTGTCAGACGACATACCACGCACATGGTGAAAGCTGTAATTTTTACTATCTGACCAAATGAAAAATCCCTGTAAACATTGATTAAACGAAAAAATGCACACAATTTGATACCAATTTTGAATAGATTTCTTTTACTGGAAAAAAGTTATAAACAAGTGAAGTATGACTGATCTCCCAGTTTAGGGCCGCATGAAAATTTCCTCAAATGAACGAACACAAGACCACATACCGTTGAATTTAGCCCCGACTCTATTCAAGATGGAGACAAAAGTTTTGTAATTAAGGATAACGCACGAAATTTTCGACAATTTGAGACCGATATTATGTGGATTCTATAGAAAGGAAAAATTAAAAATGCAGTCTTCTTCTGCACACTGGATTTCGGACGCTGTAAATTGTCAGACAACATACCGTGCACATGGTGAAAGCTGTAATTTTTACTATCTGACCAAATGAAAAATCCCTGTAAACATTGACTAAACGAAAAAATGCACACAATTTGATACCAATTTTGAATAGATTTCTTTTACTGGAAAAAAGTTATAAACAAGTGAAGTATGACTGATATCCCAGTTTAAAGCGAAATGAAAATTTCCTCAAATGAACGAACACAAGAGCACATACCGTTGAATTTATCCCCGACTCTATTCAAGATGGAGACAAAAGTTTTGTAATTATGGATAACGCACGAAATTCTGGACAATTTGACACCGATATTATGTGGATTCTATAGAAAGGAATAATTAGAAATGCAGTCTTCTTGTGCACACTGGATTTCGGACGCTGTAAATTGTCAGACAACATATCGTGCACATGCTGAAAGCTGTAATTTTTACTATCTGACCAAATGAAAAATCCCTGTAAACATTGACTAAACGAAAAAATGCACACAATTTGATACCAATTTTGAATAGATTTCTTTTACTGGAAAAAAGTTATAAACAAGTGAAGTATGACTGATCTCCAAGTTCAGGGCCGCATGAAAATTTCCTCAAATGAACGAACACAAGAGCACATACCGTTGAATTTAGCCCCGACTCTATTCAAGATGGAGACAAAGTTTTGTAATTATGAATAACGCACGAAATTCTGGACAATTTGACACCGATATTATGTGGATTCTATAGAAAGGAATAATTAGAAATGCAGTCTTCTTGTGCACACTCGATTTCGGACGCTATAAATTGTCAGACGACATACCATGCACATGGTGAAAGCTGTAATTTTTACTATCTGACCAAATGAAAAATCCCTGTAAACATTGACTAAACGAAAAAATGCACACAAATTGATACCAATTTTGAATAGATTTCTTTTACTGGAAAAAAGTTATAAACAAGTGAAGTATGACTGATATCCCAGTTTAAAGCGAAATGAAAATTTTCTCAAATGAACGAACACAAGAGCACATACCGTTGAATTTAGCCCCGACTCTATTCAAGATGGAGACAAAAGTCTTGTAATTATGGATAACGCACGAAATTTTCGACAATTTGAGACCGATATTATGTGGATTCTATAGAAAGGAATAATTAGAAATGCAGTCTTCTTGTGCACACTGGATTTCGGACGCTGTAAATTGTCAGACGACATACCACGCACACGGTGAAAGCTGTAATTTTTACTATCTGACCAAATGAAAAATCCCTGTAAACATTGACTAAACGAAAAATGCACACAATTTGATAACAATTTTGAAAAGTTTACTTTTACTGGAAAAAGTTATAAACAAGTGAAGTATGACTGATATCCCAGTTTAAAGCGAAATGAAAATTTCCTCAAATGAACGAACACAAGAGCACATACCGTTGAATTTAGCCCCGACTCTATTCAAGATGTAGACAAAAGTTTTGTAATTATGGATAACGCACGAAATATTCGACAATTTGAGACCGATATTATGTGGATTCTATAGAAAGGAATAATTAGAAATGCAGTCTTCTTGTGCACACTGGATTTCGGACGCTGTAAATTGTCAGACAACATACCGTGCACATGGTGAAAGCTGTAATTTTTACTATCTGACCAAATGAAAAATCCCTGTAAACATTGACTAAACGAAAAAATGCACACAATTTGATACCAATTTTGAATAGATTTCTTTTACTGGAAAAAAGTTATAAACAAGTGAAGTATGACTGATCTCCAAGTTCAGGGCCGCATGAAAATTTTCTCAAATGAACGAACACAAGAGCACATACCGTTGAATTTAGCCCCGACTCTATTCAAGATGGAGACAAAAGTTTTGTAATTATGAATAACGCACGAAATTCTCGACAATTTGACACCGATATTATGTGGATTCTATAGAAAGAAATAATTAGAAATGCAGTCTTCTTGTGCACACTCGATTTCGGACGCTGTAAATTGTCAGACGACATACCACGCACATGGTGAAAGCTGTAATTTTTACTATCTGACCAAATGAAAAATCCCTGTAAACATTGACTAAACGAAAAAATGCACACAATTTGATACCAATTTTGAATAGATTTCTTTTACTGGAAAAAAGTTATAAACAAGTGAAGTATGACTGATCTCCCAGTTTAGGGCCGCATGAAAATTTCCTCAAATGAACGAACACAAGACCACATACCGTTGAATTTAGCCCCGACTCTATTCAAGATGGAGACAAAAGTTTTGTAATTATGGATAACGCACGAAATTTTCGCCAATTTGAGACCGATATTATGTGGATTCTATAGAAAGGAATAATTAAAAATGCAGTCTTCTTGTGCACACTGGATTTCGGACGCTGTAAATTGTCAGACAACATACAGTGCACATGGTGAAAGCTGTAATTTTTACTATCTGACCAAATGAAAAATCCCTGTAAACATTGACTAAACGAAAAATGCACACAATTTGATAACAATTTTGAAAAGTTTACTTTTACTGGAAAAAAGTTATAAACAAGTGAAGTATGACTGATATCCCAGTTTAAAGCGAAATGAAAATTTCCTCAAATGAACGAACACAAGAGCACATACCGTTGAATTTAGCCCCGACTCTACTCAAGATGGAGACAAAAGTTTTGTAATTATGGATAACGCACGAAATTTTCGACAATTTGAGACCGATATTATGTGGATTCTATAGAAAGGAATAATTAGAAATGCAGTCTTCTTGTGCACACTGGATTTCGGACGCTGTAAATTGTCAGACAACATACCGTGCACATGGTGAAAGCTGTAATTTTTACTATGTGACCAAATGAAAAATCCCTGTAAACATTGACTAAACGAAAAAATGCACACAATTTGATACCAATTTTGAATAGATTTCTTTTACTGGAAAAAAGTTATAAACAAGTGAAGTATGACTGATCTCCAAGTTCAGGGCCGCATGAAAATTTCCTCAAATGAACGAACACAAGAGCACATACCGTTGAATTTAGCCCCGACACTATTCAAGATGGAGACAAAAGTTTTGTAATTATGAATAACGCACGAAATTCTCGACAATTTGACACCGATATTATGTGGATTCTATAGAAAGGAATAATTAGAAATGCAGTCTTCTTGTGCACACTCGATTTCGGACGCTGTAAATTGACAGACGACATACCACGCACATGGTGAAAGCTGTAATTTTTACTATCTGACCAAATGAAAAATCCCTGTAAACATTGACTAAACGAAAAAATGCACACAATTTGATACCAATTTTGAATAGATTTCTTTTACTGGAAAAAAGTTATAAACAAGTGAAGTATGACTGATATCCCAGTTTAAAGCGAAATGAAAATTTCCTCAAATGAACGAACAAAAGAGCACATACCGTTGAATTTAGCCCCGACTCTATTCAAGATGGAGACAAAAGTTTTGTAATTATGGATAACGCACGAAATTTTCGACAATTTGAGACCGATATTATGTGGATTCTATAGAAAGGAATAATTAGAAATGCAGTCTTCTTGTGCACACTGGATTTCGGACGCTGTAAATTGTAAGACAACATACCGTTCACATGGTGAAAGCTGTAATCTTTACTATCTGACCAAATGAAAAATCCCTGTAAACATTGACTAAATGAAAAAATGCACACAATTTGATACCAATTTTGAATAGATTTCTTTTACTGGAAAAAAGTTATAAACAAGTGAAGTATGACTGATCTCCAAGTTCAGTGCCGCATGAAAATTTCCTCAAATGAACGAACACAAGAGCACATACCGTTGAATTTAGCCCCGACACTATTCAAGATGGAGACAAAAGTTTTGTAATTATGAATAACGCACGAAATTCTCGACAATTTGACACCGATATTATGTGGATTCTATAGAAAGGAATAATTAGAAATGCAGTCTTCTTGTGCACACTCGATTTCGGACGCTGTAAATTGACAGACGACATACCACGCACATGGTGAAAGCTGTAATTTTTACTATCTGACCAAATGAAAAATCCCTGTAAACATTGACTAAACGAAAAAATGCACACAATTTGATACCAATTTTGAATAGATTTCTTTTACTGGAAAAAAGTTATAAACAAGTGAAGTATGACTGATATCCCAGTTTAAAGCGAAATGAAAATTTCCTCAAATGAACGAACACAAGAGCCCATACCGTTGAATTTAGCCCCGACTCTATTCAAGATGGAGACAAAAGTTTTGTAATTATGGATAACGCACGAAATTTTCGACAATTTGAGACCGATATTATGTGGATTCTATAGAAAGGAATAATTAGAAATGCAGTCTTCTTGTGCACACTGGATTTCGGACGCTGTAAATTGTAAGACAACATACCGTTCACATGGTGAAAGCTGTAATCTTTACTATCTGACCAAATGAAAAATCCCTGTAAACATTGACTAAACGAAAAAATGCACACAATTTGATACCAATTTTGAATAGATTTCTTTTACTGGAAAAAAGTTATAAACAAGTGAAGTATGACTGATCTCCAAGTTCAGGGCCGCATGAAAATTTCCTCAAATGAACGAACATAAGAGCACATACCGTTGAATTTAGCCCCGACACTATTCAAGATGGAGACAAAAGTTTTGTAATTATGAATAACGCACGAAATTCTCGACAATTTGACACCGATATTATGTGGATTCTATAGAAAGGAATAATTAGAAATGCAGTCTTCTTGTGCACACTCGATTTCGGACGCTGTAAATTGACAGACGACATACCACGCACATGGTGAAAGCTGTAATTTTTACTATCTGACCAAATGAAAAATCCCTGTAAACATTGACTAAACGAAAAAATGCACACAATTTGATACCAATTTTGAATAGATTTCTTTTACTGGAAAAAAGTTATAAACAAGTGAAGTATGACTGATATCCCAGTTTAAAGCGAAATGAAAATTTCCTCAAATGAACGAACACAAGAGCACATACCGTTGAATTTAGCCCCGACTCTATTCAAGATGGAGACAAAAGTTTTGTAATTATGGATAACGCACGAAATTTTTGACAATTTGAGACCGATATTATGTGGATTCTATAGAAAGGAATAATTAGAAATGCAGTCTTCTTGTGCACACTGGATTTCGGACGCTGTAAATTGTAAGACAACATACCGTGCACATGGTGAAAGCTGTAATCTTTACTATCTGACCAAATGAAAAATCCCTGTAAACATTGACTAAATGAAAAAATGCACACAATTTGATACCAATTTTGAATAGATTTCTTTTACTGGAAAAAAGTTATAAACAAGTGAAGTATGACTGATCTCCAAGTTCAGGGCCGCATGAAAATTTCCTCAAATGAACGAACACAAGAGCACATACCGTTGAATTTAGCCCCGACACTATTCAAGATGGAGACAAAAGTTTTGTAATTATGAATAACGCACGAAATTCTCGACAATTTGACACCGATATTATGTGGATTCTATAGAAAGGAATAATTAGAAATGCAGTCTTCTTGTGCACACTCGATTTCGGACGCTGTAAATTGACAGACGACATACCACGCACATGGTGAAAGCTGTAATTTTTACTATCTGACCAAATGAAAAATCCCTGTAAACATTGACTAAACGAAAAAATGCACACAATTTGATACCAATTTTGAATAGATTTCTTTTACTGGAAAAAAGTTATAAACAAGTGAAGTATGACTGATATCCCAGTTTAAAGCGAAATGAAAATTTCCTCAAATGAACGAACACAAGACCACATACCGTTGAATTTAGCCCCGACTCTATTCAAGATGGAGACAAAAGTTTTGTAATTATGGATAACGCACGAAATTTTCGACAATTTGAGACCGATATTATGTGGATTCTATAGAAAGGAATAATTAGAAATGCAGTCTTCTTGTGCACACTGGATTTCGGACGCTGTAAATTGTAAGACAACATACCGTGCACATGGTGAAAGCTGTAATCTTTACTATCTGACCAAATGAAAAATCCCTGTAAACATTGACTAAATGAAAAAATGCACACAATTTGATACCAATTTAGAATAGATTTCTTTTACTGGAAAAAAAGTTATAAACAAGTGAAGTATGACTGATCTCCAATTTCAGGGCCGCATGAAAATTTCCTCAAATGAACGAACACAAGACCACATACCGTTGAATTTAGCCCCGACTCTATTCAAGATGGAGACAAAAGTTTTGTAATTATGGATAACGCACGAAATTTTCGACAATTTGAGACCGATATTATGTGGATTCTATAGAAAGGAATAATTAGAAATGCAGTCTTCTTGTGCACACTGGATTTCGGACGCTCTAAATTGTCAGACAACATACCGTGCACATGGTGAAAGCTGTAATTTTTAATATCTGACCAAATGAAAAATCCCTGTAAACATTCACTAAACGAAAAATGCACACAATTTGATAACAATTTTGAAAAGTTTACTTTTACTGGAAAAAAGTTATAAACAAGTGAAGTATGACTGATATCCCAGTTTAAAGCGAAATGAAAATTTCCTCAAATGAACGAACACAAGAGCACATACGGTTGAATTTAGCCGCGACTCTATTCAAGATGGAGACAAAAGTTTTGTAATTATGAATAACGCACGAAATTCACGACAATTTGACACCGATATTATGTGGATTCTATAGAAAGGAATAATTAGAAATGCAGTCTTCTTGTGCACACTCGATTTCGGACGCTGTAAATTGTCAGACGACATACCACGCACATGGTGAAAGCTGTAATTTTTACTATCTGACCAAATGAAAAATCCCTGTAAACATTGACTAAACGAAAAAATGCACACAATTAGATACCAATTTTGAATAGATTTCTTTTACTGGAAAAAAGTTATAAACAAGTGAAGTATGACTGATATCCCAGTTTAAAGCGAAATGAAAATTTTCTCAAATGAACGAACACAAGAGCACATACCGTTGAATTTAGCCCCGACTCTATTCAAGATGGAGACAAAAGTTTTGTAATTATGGATAACGCATGAAATTTTCGACAATTTGAGACCGATATTATGTGGATTCTATAGAAAGGAATAATTAGAAATGCAGTCTTCTTGTGCATACTCGATTTCGGACGCTGTAAATTGTCAGACGACATACCACGCACATGGTGAAAGCTGTAATTTTTACTATCTGACCAAATGAAAAATCCAGGTAAGCATGGACTAAACGAAAAAATGCACACAATTTGATACCAATTTTGAATAGATTTCTTTTACTGGAAAAAAGTTATAAACAAGTGAAGTATGACTGATATGCCAGTTTAAAGCGATATGAAAATTTTCTCAAATGAACGAACACAAGAGCACATACCGTTGAATTTAGCCCCGACTCTATTCAAGATGGAGACAAAAGTTTTGTAATTATGAATAACGCACGAAATTCTCGACAAGTTGACACCGATATTATGTGGATTCTATAGAAATGAATAATTAGAAATGCAGTCTTCTTGTGCACACTCGATTTCGAACGCTGTAAATTGTCAGAAGACATACCACGCACATGGTGAAAGCTGTAATTTTTACTATCTGACCAAATGAAAAATCCCTGTAAACATTGACTAAACGAAAAAATGCACACAATTTGATACCAATTTTGAATAGATTTCTTTTACTGGAAAAAAGTTATAAACAAGTGAAGTATGACTGATCTCCCAGTTTAGGGCCGCATGAAAATTTCCTCAAATGAACGAACACAAGACCACACACCGTTGAATTTAGCCCCGACTCTATTCAAGATGGAGACAAAAGTTTTGTAATTATGGATAACGCACGAAATTTTCGACAATTTGAGACCGATATTATGTGGATTCTATAGAAAGGAATAATTAGAAATGCAGTCTTCTTGTGCACACTGGATTTCGGACGCTGTAAATTGTAAGACAACATACCGTGCACATGGTGAAAGCTGTAATCTTTACTATCTGACCAAATGAAAAATCCCTGTAAACATTGACTAAATGAAAAAATGCACACAATTTGATACCAATTTTGAATAGATTTCTTTTACTGGAAAAAAGTTATAAACAAGTGAAGTATGACTGATCTCCAAGTTCAGGGCCGCATGAAAATTTCCTCAAATGAACGAACACAAGAGCACATACCGTTGAATTTAGCCCCGACACTATACAAGATGGAGACAAAACTTTTGTAATTATGAATAACGCACGAAATTCTCGACAATTTGACACCGATATTATGTGGATTCTATAGAAAGGAATAATTAGAAATGCAGTCTTCTTGTGCACACTCGATTTCGGACGCTGTAAATTGACAGACGACATACCACGCACATGGTGAAAGCTGTAATTTTTACTATCTGACCAAATGAAAAATCCCTGTAAACATTGACTAAACGAAAAAATGCACACAATTTGATACCAATTTTGAATAGATTTCTTTTACTGGAAAAAAGTTATAAACAAGTGAAGTATGACTGATATCCCAGTTTAAAGCGAAATGAAAATTTCCTCAAATGAACGAACACAAGAGCACATACCGTTGAATTTAGCCCCGACTCTATTCAAGATGGAGACGAAAGTTTTGTAATTATGGATAACGCACGAAATTTTCGACAATTTGAGACCGATATTATGTGGATTCTATAGAAAGGAATAATTAGAAATGCAGTCTTCTTGTGCACACTGGATTTCGGACGCTGTAAATTGTAAGACAACATACCGTGCACATGGTGAAAGCTGTAATCTTTACTATCTGACCAAATGAAAAATCCCTGTAAACATTGACTAAATGAAAAAATGCACACAATTTGATACCAATTTTGAATAGATTTCTTTTACTGGAAAAAAGTTATAAACAAGTGAACTATGACTGATCTCCAAGTTCAGGGCCGCATGAAAATTTCCTCAAATGAACGAACACAAGAGCACATACCGTTGAATTTAGCCCCGACACTATTCAAGATGGAGACAAAAGTTTTGTAATTATGAATAACGCACGAAATTCTCGACAATTTGACACCGATATTATGTGGATTCTATAGAAAGGAATAATTAGAAATGCAGTCTTCTTGTGCACACTCGATTTCGGACGCTGTAAATTGACAGACGACATACCACGCACATGGTGAAAGCTGTAATTTTTACTATCTGACCAAATGAAAAATCCCTGTAAACATTGACTAAACGAAAAAATGCACACAATTTGATACCAATTTTGAATAGATTTCTTTTACTGGAAAAAAGTTATAAACAAGTGAAGTATGACTGATATCCCAGTTTAAAGCGAAATGAAAATTTCCTCAAATGAACGAACACAAGAGCACATACCGTTGAATTTAGCCCCGACTCTATTCAAGATGGAGACAAAAGTTTTGTAATTATGGATAACGCACGAAATTTTCGACAATTTGAGACCGATATTATGTGGATTCTATAGAAAGGAATAATTAGAAATGCAGTCTTCTTGTGCACACTGGATTTCGGACGCTGTAAATTGTAAGACAACATACCGTGCACATGGTGAAAACTGTAATCTTTACTATCTGACCAAATGAAAAATCCCTGTAAACATTGACTAAATGAAAAAATGCACACAATTTGATACCAATTTTGAATAGATTTCTTTTACTGGAAAAAAGTTATAAACAAGTGAAGTATGACTGATCTCCAAGTTCAGGGCCGCATGAAAATTTCCTCAAATGAACGAACACAAGAGCACATACCGTTGAATTTAGCCCCGACTCTATTCAAGATGGAGACAAAAGTTTTGTAATTATGAATAACGCACGAAATTCTCGACAATTTGACACCGATATTATGTGGATTCTATAGAAAGGAATAATTAGAAATGCAGTCTTCTTGTGCACACTCGATTTCGGACGCTGTAAATTGTCAGACGACATACCACGCACATGGTGAAAGCTGTAATTTTTACTATCTGACCAAATGAAAAATCCCTGTAAACATTGACTAAACGAAAAAATGCACACAATTTGATACCAATTTTGAATAGATTTCTTTTACTGGAAAAAAGTTATAAACAAGTGAAGTATGACTGATATCCCAGTTTAAAGCGAAATGAAAATTTCCTCAAATGAACGAACACAAGAGCACATACCGTTGAATTTAGCCCCGACTCTACTCAAGATGGAGACAAAAGTTTTGTAATTATGGATAACGCACGAAATTTTCGACAATTTGAGACCGATATTATGTGGATTCTATAGAAAGGAATAATTAGAAATGCAGTCTTCTTGTGCACACTGGATTTCGGACGCTGTAAATTGTCAGACAACATACCGTGCACATGGTGAAAGCTGTAATTTTTACTATCTGACCAAATGAAAAATCCCTGTAAACATTGACTAAACGAAAAAATGCACACAATTTGATACCAATTTTGAATATATTTCTTTTACTGGAAAAAAGTTATAAACAAGTGAAGTATGACTGATCTCCAAGTTCAGGGCCGCATGAAAATTTCCTCAAATGAACGAACACAAGAGCACATACCGTTGAATTTAGCCCCGACACTATTCAAGATGGAGACAAAAGTTTTGTAATTATGAATAACGCACGAAATTCTCGACAATTTGACACCGATATTATGTGGATTCTATAGAAAGGAATAATTAGAAATGCAGTCTTCTTGTGCACACTCGATTTCGGACGCTGTAAATTATCAGACGACATACCACGCACATGGTGAAAGCTGTAATTTTTACTATCTGACCAAATGAAAAATCCCTGTAAACATTGACTAAACGAAAAAATGCACACAATTTGATACCAATTTTGAATAGATTTCTTTTACTGGAAAAAAGTTATAAACAAGTGAAGTATGACTGATATCCCAGTTTAAAGCGAAATGAAAATTTCCTCAAATGAACGAACACAAGAGCACATACCGTTGAATTTAGCCCCGACTCTATTCAAGATGGAGACAAAAGTTTTGTAATTATGGATAACGCACGAAATTTTCGACAATTTGAGACCGATATTATGTGGATTCTATAGAAAGGAATAATTAGAAATGCAGTCTTCTTGTGCACACTGGATTTCGGACGCTGTAAATTGTCAGACAACATACCGTGCACATGGTGAAAGCTGTAATTTTTACTATCTGACCAAATGAAAAATCCCTGTAAACATTGACTAAACGAAAAAATGCACACAATTTGATACCAATTTTGAATAGATTTCTTTTACTGGAAAAAAGTTATAAACAAGTGAAGTATGACTGATATGCCAGTTTAAAGCGAAATGAAAATTTTCTCAAATGAACGAACACAAGACCACATACCGTTGAATTTAGCCCCGACTCTATTCAAGATGGAGACAAAAGTTTTGTAATTATGGATAACGCACGAAATTTTCGACAATTTGAGACCGATATTATGTGGATTCTATAGAAAGGAATAATTAGAAATGCAGTCTTCTTGTGCACACTGGATTTCGGACGCTGTAAATTGTCAGACAACATACCGTGCACATGGTAAAAGCTGTAATTTTTACTATCTGACCAAATGAAAAATCCCTGTAAACATTGACTAAACGAAAATTGCACACAATTTGATAACAATTTTGAAAAGTTTACTTTTACTGGAAAAAAGTTATAAACAAGTGAAGTATGACTGATATCCCAGTTTAAAGCGAAATGAAAATTTCCTCAAATGAACGAACACAAGAGCACATACCGTTGAATTTAGCCCCGACTCTATTCAAGATGGAGACAAAAGTTTTGTAATTATGGATAACGCACGAAATTTTCGACAATTTGAGACCGATATTATGTGGATTCTATAGAAAGGAATAATTAGAAATGCAGTCTTCTTGTGCACACTGGATTTCGGACGCTGTAAATTGTCAGACAACATACCGTGCACATGGTGAAAGCTGTAATTTTTACTATCTGACCAAATGAAAAATCCCTGTAAACATTGACTAAACGAAAAAATGCACACAATTTGATACCAATTTTGAATAGATTTCTTTTACTGGAAAAAAGTTATAAACAAGTGAAGTATGACTGATCTCCCAGTTTAGGGCCGCATGAAAATTTCCTCAAATGAACGAACACAAGACCACATACCGTTGAATTTAGCCCCGACTCTATTCAAGATGGAGACAAAAGTTTTGTAATTATGGATAACGCATGAAATTTTCGACAATTTGAGACCGATATTATGTGGATTCTATAGAAAGGAATAATTAGAAATGCAGTCTTCTTGTGCATACTCGATTTCGGACGCTGTAAATTTTCAGACGACATACCACGCACATGGTGAAAGCTGTAATTTTTACTATCTGACCAAATGAGAAATCCCGGTAAACATGGACTAAACGAAAAAATGCACACAATTTGATACCAATTTTGAATAGATTTCTTTTACTGGAAAAAAGTTATAAACAAGTGAAGTATGACTGATCTCCCAGTTTAGGGCCGCATGAAAATTTCCTCAAATGAACGAACACAAGACCACATACCGTTGAATTTAGCCCCGACTCTATTCAAGATGGAGACAAAAGTTTTGTAATTATGGATAACGCATGAAATTTTCGACAATTTGAGACCGATATTATGTGGATTCTATAGAAAGGAATAATTAGAAATGCAGTCTTCTTGTGCATACTCGATTTCGGACGCTGTAAATTGTCAGACGACATACCACGCACATGGTGAAAGCTGTAATTTTTACTATCTGACCAAATGAAAAATCCAGGTAAGCATGGACTAAACGAAAAAATGCACACAATTTGATACCAATTTTGAATAGATTTCTTTTACTGGAAAAAAGTTATAAACAAGTGAAGTATGACTGATATGCCAGTTTAAAGCGAAATGAAAATTTTCTCAAATGAACGAACACAAGACCACATACCGTTGAATTTAGCCCCGACTCTATTCAAGATGGAGACAAAAGTTTTGTAATTATGGATAACGCACGAAATTTTCGACAATTTGAGACCGATATTATGTGGATTCTATAGAAAGGAATAATTAGAAATGCAGTCTTCTTGTGCACACTGGATTTCGGACGCTGTAAATTGTCAGACAACATACCGTGCACATGGTAAAAGCTGTAATTTTTACTATCTGACCAAATGAAAAATCCCTGTAAACATTGACTAAACGAAAAATGCACACAATTTGATAACAATTTTGAAAAGTTTACTTTTACTGGAAAAAAGTTATAAACAAGTGAAGTATGACTGATATCCCAGTTTAAAGCGAAATGAAAATTTCCTCAAATGAACGAACACAAGAGCACATACCGTTGAATTTAGCCCCGACTCTATTCAAGATGGAGACAAAAGTTTTGTAATTATGGATAACGCACGAAATTTTCGACAATTTGAGACCGATATTATGTGGATTCTATAGAAAGGAATAATTAGAAATGCAGTCTTCTTGTGCACACTGGATTTCGGACGCTGTAAATTGTCAGACAACATACCGTGCACATGGTGAAAGCTGTAATTTTTACTATCTGACCAAATGAAAAATCCCTGTAAACATTCACTAAACGAAAAATGCACACAATTTGATAACAATTTTGAAAAGTTTACTTTTACTGGAAAAAAGTTATAAACAAGTGAAGTATGACTGATATCCCAGTTTAAAGCGAAATGAAAATTTCCTCAAATGAACGAACACAAGAGCACATACCGTTGAATTTAGCCCCGACTCTATTCAAGATGGAGACAAAAGTTTTGTAATTATGGATAACGCACGAAATTTTCGACAATTTGAGACCGATATTATGTGGATTCTATAGAAAGGAATAATTAGAAATGCAGTCTTCTTGTGCACACTGGATTTCGGACGCTGTAAATTGTCAGACAACATGCCGTGCACATGGTGAAAGCTGTAATTTTTACTATCTGACCAAATGAAAAATCCCTGTAAACATTGACTAAACGAAAAAATGCACACAATTTGATACCAATTTTGAATAGATTTCTTTTACTGGAAAAAAGTTATAAACAAGTGAAGTATGACTGATCTCCCAGTTTAGGGACGCATGAAAATTTCCTCAAATGAACGAACACAAGACCACATACCGTTGAATTTAGCCCCGACTCTATTCAAGATGGAGACAAAAGTTTTGTAATTATGGATAACGCATGAAATTTTCGACAATTTGAGACCGATATTATGTGGATTCTATAGAAAGGAATAATTAGAAATGCAGTCTTCTTGTGCATACTCGATTTCGGACGCTGTAAATTTTCAGACGACATACCACGCACATGGTGAAAGCTGTAATTTTTACTATCTGACCAAATGAGAAATCCCGGTAAACATGGACTAAACGAAAAAATGCACACAATTTGATACCAATTTTGAATAGATTTCTTTTACTGGAAAAAAGTTATAAACAAGTGAAGTATGACTGATCTCCCAGTTTAGGGCCGCATGAAAATTTCCTCAAATGAACGAACACAAGACCACATACCGTTGAATTTAGCCCCGACTCTATTCAAGATGGAGACAAAAGTTTTGTAATTATGGATAACGCACGAAATTTTCGACAATTTGAGACCGATATTATGTGGATTCTATAGAAAGGAATAATTAGAAATGCAGTCTTCTTGTGCACACTGGATTTCGGACGCTGTAAATTGTCAGACAACATACCGTGCACATGGTGAAAGCTGTAATTTTTACTATCTGACCAAATGAAAAATCCCTGTAAACATTCACTAAACGAAAAATGCACAAAATTTGATAACAATTTTGAAAAGTTTACTTTTACTGGAAAAAAGTTATAAACAAGTGAAGTATGACTGATATCCCAGTTTAAAGCGAAATGAAAATTTCCTCAAATGAACGAACACAAGAGCACATACCGTTGAATTTAGCCCCGACTCTATTCAAGATGGAGACAAAAGTTTTGTAATTATGGATAACGCACGAATTTCTCGACAATTTGAGACCGATATTATGTGGATTCTATAGAAAGGAATAATTAGAAATGCAGTCTTCTTGTGCACACTGGATTTCGGACGCTGTAAATTGTCAGACAACATACCGTGCACATGGTGAAAGCTGTAATTTTTACTATCTGACCAAATGAAAAATCCCTGTAAACATTGACTAAACGAAAAAATGCACACAATTTGATACCAATTTTGAATAGATTTCTTTTACTGGAAAAAAGTTATAAACAAGTGAAGTATGACTGATCTCCCAGTTTAGGGCCGCATGAAAATTTCCTCAAATGAACGAACACAAGACCACATACCGTTGAATTTAGCCCCGACTCTATTCAAGATGGAGACAAAAGTTTTGTAATTATGGATAACGCATGAAATTTTCGACAATTTGAGACCGATATTATGTGGATTCTATAGAAAGGAATAATTAGAAATGCAGTCTTCTTGTGCATACTCGATTTCGGACGCTGTAAATTTTCAGACGACATACCACGCACATGGTGAAAGCTGTAATTTTTACTATCTGACCAAATGAGAAATCCCGGTAAACATGGACTAAACGAAAAAATGCACACAATTTGATACCAATTTTGAATAGATTTCTTTTACTGGAAAAAAGTTATAAACAAGTGAAGTATGACTGATCTCCCAGTTTAGGGCCGCATGAAAATTTCCTCAAATGAACGAACACAAGACCACATACCGTTGAATTTAGCCCCGACTCTATTCAAGATGGAGACAAAAGTTTTGTAATTATGGATAACGCACGAAATTTTCGACAATTTGAGACCGATATTATGTGGATTCTATAGAAAGGAATAATTAGAAATGCAGTCTTCTTGTGCACACTGGATTTCGGACGCTGTAAATTGTCAGACAACATACCGTGCACATGGTGAAAGCTGTAATTTTTACTATCTGACCAAATGAAAAATCCCTGTAAACATTCACTAAACGAAAAATGCACACAATTTGATAACAATTTTGAAAAGTTTACTTTTACTGGAAAAAAGTTATAAACAAGTGAAGTATGACTGATATCCCAGTTTAAAGCGAAATGAAAATTTCCTCAAATGAACGAACACAAGAGCACATACCGTTGAATTTAGCCCCGACTCTATTCAAGATGGAGACAAAAGTTTTGTAATTTTGAATAACGGACGAAATTCTGCACAATTTGACACCGATATTATGTGGATTCTATAGAAAGGAATAATTAGAAATGCATTCTTCTTGTGCACACTCGATTTCGGACGCTGTAAATTGTCAGACGACATACCACGCACATGGTGAAAACTGTAATTTTTACTATGTGACCAAATGAAAAATCCCTGTAAACATTGACTAAACGAAAAAATGCACACAATTTGATACCAAATTTGAATAGATTTCTTTTACTGGAAAAAAGTTATAAACAAGTGAAGTATGACTGATATCCCAGTTTAAAGCGAAATGAAAATTTTCTCAAATGAACGAACACAAGAGCACATTCCGTTGAATTTAGCCCCGACTCTATTAAAGATGGAGACAAAAGTTTTGTAATTATGAATAACGCACGAAATTCCCGACAATTTGACACCGATATTATGTGGATTCTATAGAAAGGAATAATTAGAAATGCAGTCTTCTTGTGCACACTCGATTTCGGACGCTGTAAATTGTCAGACGACATACCACGCACATGGTGAAATCTGTAATTTTTACTATCTGACCAAATGAAAAATCCCTGTAAACATTGACTAAACGAAAAAATGCACACAATTAGATACCAATTTTGAATAGATTTCTTTTACTGGAAAAAAGTTATAAACAAGTGAAGTATGACTGATATCCCACTTTAAAGCGAAATGAAAATTTTCTCAAATGAACGAACACAAGAGCACATACCGTTGAATTTAGCCCCGACTCTATTCACGATGGAGACAAAAGTTTTGTAATTATGGATAACGCATGAAATTTTCGACAATTTGAGACCGATATTATGTGGATTCTATAGAAAGGAATAATTAGAAATGCAGTCTTCTTGTGCATACTCGATTTCGGACGCTGTAAATTGTCAGACGACATACCACGCACATGGTGAAAGCTGTAATTTTTACTATCTGACCAAATGAAAAATCCCGGTAAACATGGACTAAACGAAAAAATGCACACAATTTGATACCAATTTTGAATAGATTTCTTTTACTGGAAAAAAGTTATAAACAAGTGAAGTATGACTGATATCCCAGTTTAAAGCGAAATGAAAATTTTCTCAAATGAACGAACACAAGAGCACATACTGTTGAATTTAGCCCCGACTCTATTCAAGATGGAGACAAAAGTTTTGTAATTATGAATAACGCACGAAATTCTCGACAATTTGACACCGATATTATGTGGATTCTATAGAAAGGAATAATTAGAAATGCAGTCATCTTGTGCACACTCGATTTCGGACGCTGTAAATAGTTAGACAACATACCACGTACATGGTGAAAGCTGTAATTTTCACTATCTGACCAAATGAAAAATCACTGTAAACATTGACTAAACGAAAAAATGCACACAATTTGATACCAATTTTGAATAGATTTCTTTTACTGGAAAAAAGTTATAAACAAGTGAAGTATGACTGATCTCCCAGTTTAGGGCCGCATGAAAATTTCCTCAAATGAACGAACACAAGACCACATACCGTTGAATTTAGCCCCGACTCTATTCAAGATGGAGACAAAAGTTTTGTAATTATGGATAACGCATGAAATTTTCGACAATTTGAGACCGATATTATGTGGATTCTATAGAAAGGAATAATTAGAAATGCAGTCTTCTTGTGCATACTCGATTTCGGACGCTGTAAATTGTCAGACGACATACCACGCACATGGTGAAAGCTGTAATTTTTACTATCTGACCAAATGAAAAATCCCGGTAAACATGGACTAAACGAAAAAATGCTCACAATTTGATACCAATTTTGAATAGATTTCTTTTAATGGAAAAAAGTTATAAACAAGTGAAGTATGACTGATATCCCAGTTTAAAGCGAAATGAAAATTTTCTCAAATGAACGAACACAAGAGCACATACTGTTGAATTTAGCCCCGACTCTATTCAAGATGGAGACAAAAGTTTTGTAATTATGAATAACGCACGAAATTCTCGACAATTTGACACCGATATTATGTGGATTCTATAGAAAGGAATAATTAGAAATGCAGTCATCTTGTGCACACTGGATTTCGGACGCTGTAAATTGTCAGACAACATACCGTGCACATGGTGAAAGCTGTAATTTTTACTATCTGACCAAATGAAAAATCCCTGTAAACATTCACTAAACGAAAAATGCACACAATTTGATAACAATTTTGAAAAGTTTACTTTTACTGGAAAAAAGTTATAAACAAGTGAAGTATGACTGATATCCCAGTTTAAAGCGAAATGAAAATTTCCTCAAATGAACGAACACAAGAGCACATACCGTTGAATTTAGCCCCGACTCTATTCAAGATGGAGACAAAAGTTTTGTAATTTTGAATAACGGACGAAATTCTGGACAATTTGACACCGATATTATGTGGATTCTATAGAAAGGAATAATTAGAAATGCAGTCTTCTTGTGCACACTCGATTTCGGACGCTGTAAATTGTCAGACGACATACCACGCACATGGTGAAAACTGTAATTTTTACTATGTGACCAAATGAAAAATCCCTGTAAACATTGACTAAACGAAAAAATGCACACAATTTGATACCAAATTTGAATAGATTTCTTTTACTGGAAAAAAGTTATAAACAAGTGAAGTATGACTGATATCCCAGTTTAAAGCGAAATGAAAATTTTCTCAAATGAACGAACACAAGAGCACATTCCGTTGAATTTAGCCCCGACTCTATTCAAGATGGAGACAAAAGTTTTGTAATTTTGAATAACGGACGAAATTCTGCACAATTTGACACCGATATTATGTGGATTCTATAGAAAGGAATAATTAGAAATGCATTCTTCTTGTGCACACTCGATTTCGGACGCTGTAAATTGTCAGACGACATACCACGCACATGGTGAAAACTGTAATTTTTACTATGTGACCAAATGAAAAATCCCTGTAAACATTGACTAAACGAAAAAATGCACACAATTTGATACCAAATTTGAATAGATTTCTTTTACTGGAAAAAAGTTATAAACAAGTGAAGTATGACTGATATCCCAGTTTAAAGCGAAATGAAAATTTTCTCAAATGAACGAACACAAGAGCACATTCCGTTGAATTTAGCCCCGACTCTATTCAAGATGGAGACAAAAGTTTTGTAATTATGAATAACGCACGAAATTCCCGACAATTTGACACCGATATTATGTGGATTCTATAGAAAGGAATAATTAGAAATGCAGTCTTCTTGTGCACACTCGATTTCGGACGCTGTAAATTGTCAGACGACATACCACGCACATGGTGAAATCTGTAATTTTTACTATCTGACCAAATGAAAAATCCCTGTAAACATTGACTAAACGAAAAAATGCACACAATTAGATACCAATTTTGAATAGATTTCTTTTACTGGAAAAAAGTTATAAACAAGTGAAGTATGACTGATATCCCACTTTAAAGCGAAATGAAAATTTTCTCAAATGAACGAACACAAGAGCACATACCGTTGAATTTAGCCCCGACTCTATTCACGATGGAGACAAAAGTTTTGTAATTATGGATAACGCATGAAATTTTCGACAATTTGAGACCGATATTATGTGGATTCTATAGAAAGGAATAATTAGAAATGCAGTCTTCTTGTGCATACTCGATTTCGGACGCTGTAAATTGTCAGACGACATACCACGCACATGGTGAAAGCTGTAATTTTTACTATCTGACCAAATGAAAAATCCCGGTAAACATGGACTAAACGAAAAAATGCACACAATTTGATACCAATTTTGAATAGATTTCTTTTACTGGAAAAAAGTTATAAACAAGTGAAGTATGACTGATATCCCAGTTTAAAGCGAAATGAAAATTTTCTCAAATGAACGAACACAAGAGCACATACTGTTGAATTTAGCCCCGACTCTATTCAAGATGGAGACAAAAGTTTTGTAATTATGAATAACGCACGAAATTCTCGACAATTTGACACCGATATTATGTGGATTCTATAGAAAGGAATAATTAGAAATGCAGTCATCTTGTGCACACTCGATTTCGGACGCTGTAAATAGTTAGACAACATACCACGTACATGGTGAAAGCTGTAATTTTCACTATCTGACCAAATGAAAAATCACTGTAAACATTGACTAAACGAAAAAATGCACACAATTTGATACCAATTTTGAATAGATTTCTTTTACTGGAAAAAAGTTATAAACAAGTGAAGTATGACTGATCTCCCAGTTTAGGGCCGCATGAAAATTTCCTCAAATGAACGAACACAAGACCACATACCGTTGAATTTAGCCCCGACTCTATTCAAGATGGAGACAAAAGTTTTGTAATTATGGATAACGCATGAAATTTTCGACAATTTGAGACCGATATTATGTGGATTCTATAGAAAGGAATAATTAGAAATGCAGTCTTCTTGTGCATACTCGATTTCGGACGCTGTAAATTGTCAGACGACATACCACGCACATGGTGAAAGCTGTAATTTTTACTATCTGACCAAATGAAAAATCCCGGTAAACATGGACTAAACGAAAAAATGCTCACAATTTGATACCAATTTTGAATAGATTTCTTTTAATGGAAAAAAGTTATAAACAAGTGAAGTATGACTGATATCCCAGTTTAAAGCGAAATGAAAATTTTCTCAAATGAACGAACACAAGAGCACATACTGTTGAATTTAGCCCCGACTCTATTCAAGATGGAGACAAAAGTTTTGTAATTATGAATAACGCACGAAATTCTCGACAATTTGACACCGATATTATGTGGATTCTATAGAAAGGAATAATTAGAAATGCAGTCATCTTGTGCACACTCGATTTCGGACGCTGTAAATAGTTAGACAACATACCACGTACATGGTGAAAGCTGTAATTTTTACTATCTGACCAAATGAAAAATCCCTGTAAACATTGACTAAACGAAAAAATGCACACAATTTGATACCAATTTTGAATAGATTTCTTTTACTGGAAAAAAGTTATAAACAAGTGAAGTATGACTGATCTCCCAGTTTAGGGCCGCATGAAAATTTCCTCAAATGAACGAACACAAGACCACATACCGTTGAATTTAGCCCCGACTCTATTCAAGATGGAGACAAAAGTTTTGTAATTATGAATAACGCACGAAATTCTCGACAATTTGAGACCGATATTATGTGGATTCTATAGAAAGGAATAATTAGAAATGCAGTCTTCTTGTGCATACTCGATTTCGGACGCTGTAAATTGTCAGACGACATACCACGCACATGGTGAAAGCTGTAATTTTTACTATCTGACCAAATGAAAAATCCCTGTAAACATTGACTAAACGAAAAAATGCACACAATTTGATACCAAATTTGAATAGATTTCTTTTACTGGAAAAAAGTTATAAACAAGTGAAGTATGACTGATATGCCAGTTTAAAGCGAAATGAAAATTTTCTCAAATGAACGAACACAAGAGCAGATACTGTTGAATTTAGCCCCGACTCTATTCAAGATGGAGACAAAAGTTTTGTAATTATGAATAACGCACGAAATTCTCGACAATTTGACACCGATATTATGTGGATTCTATAGAAAGGAATAATTAGAAATGCAGTCACCTTGTGCACACTCGATTTCGGACGCTGTAAATTGTCAGACAACATACCACGCACATGGTGAAAGCTGTAATTTTTACTATCTGACCAAATGAAAAATCCCTGTAAACATTGACTAAACGAAAAAATGCACACAATTTGATACCAATTTTGAATAGATTTCTTTTACTGGAAAAAAGTTATAAACAAGTGAAGTATGACTGATCTCCCAGTTTAGGGCCGCATGAAAATTTCCCCAAATGAACGAACACAAGACCACATACCGTTGAATTTAGCCCCGACTCTATTCAAGATGGAGACAAAAGTTTTGTAATTATGGATAACGCACGAAATTTTCGACAATTTGAGACCGATATTATGTGGATTCTATAGAAAGGAATAATTAGAAATGCAGTCTTCTTGTGCACACTGGATTCGGACGCTGTAAATTGTCAGACAACATACCGTGCACATGGTGAAAGCTGTAATTTTTACTATCTGACCAAATGAAAAATCCCTGTAAACATTGACTAAACGAAAAAATGCACACAATTTGATACCAATTTTGAATAGATTTCTTTTACTGGAAAAAAGTTATAAACAAGTGAAGTATGACTGATATGCCAGTTTAAAGCGAAATGAAAATTTTCTCAAATGAACGAACACAAGAGCACATACCGTTGAATTTAGCCCCGACTCTATTCAAGATGGAGACAAAAGTTTTGTAATTATGAATAACGCACGAAATTCTCGACAATTTGACACCAATATTATGTGGATTCTATAGAAAGGAATAATTAGAAATGCAGTCTTCTTGTGCACACTGGATTTCGGACGCTGTAAATTGTCAGACAACATAACGCGCACATGGTGAAAGCTGTAATTTTTATTATCTGACCAAATGAAAAATCCCTGTAAACATTGACTAAACGAAAAAATGCACACAATTTGATAACAATTTTGAAAAGTTTACTTTTACTGGAAAAAAGTTATAAACAAGTGAAGTATGACTGATATCCCAGTTTAAAGCCAAATGAAAATTTCCTCAAATGAACGAACACAGGAACACATACCGTTGAATTTAGCCCCGACTCTATTCAAGATGGAGACAAAAGTTTTGTAATTATGCATAACGCACGAAATTCTCGACAATTTGACACCGATATTATGTGGATTCTAGAGAAAGGAATAATTAGAAATGCAGTCTTTTTGTGCACATTGGATTTCGGACGCTGAAAATTGCCAGACAACATACCGTGCACATGGTGAAAGCTGTAATTTTTACTATCTGACCAAATGAAAAATCCCTGTAAACATTGACTAAACAAAAAAATGCACACAATTAGATACCAATTTTGATTAGATTTCTTTTACTGGAAAAAAGATATAAACAAGTGAAGTATGACTGATATCCCAGTTTAAAGCGAAATGAAAATTTTCTCAAATGAACGAACACAAGAGCACATACCGTTGAATTTAGCCCCGACTCTATTCAAGATGGAGACAAAAGTTTTGTAGTTATGGATAACGCACGAAATTTTCGACAATTTGAGACCGATATTATGTGGATTCTAGAGAAAGGAATAATTAGAAATGCAGTCTTTTTGTGCACATTGGATTTCGGACGCTGTAAATTGTCAGACGTCATACCACGCACATGGTGAAAGCTGTAATTTTTACTATCTGACCAAATGAAAAATCCCTGTAAACATTGACTAAACGAAAAAATGCACACAATTTGATACCAATTTTGAAAAGTTTTCTTTTACTGGAAAAAATTATAAACAAGTGAAGTATGACTGATCTACCAGTTTAGGGCCGCCTGAAAATTTCTTCAAATGAACGAACACAAGACCACATACCGTTGAATTTAGCCCCGACTCTATTCAAGATGGAGACAAAAGTTTTGTAATTATGGATAACGCACGAAATTCTCGGCAATTTGACACCGATATTATGTGGATTCTATAGAAAGGAATAATTAGAAATGCAGTCTTCTTGTGCACACTCGATTTCGGACGCTGTAAATTGTCAGACGACATACCGCGCACAGGGTGAAAGCTGTAATTTTTACTATCTGACCAAATGAAAAATTCCTGTAAACATGGACTAAACGAAAAAATGCACACAATTTGATATCAATTTTGAAAAGATTTCTTTTACTGGAAAAAAGTTATAAACAAGTGAAGTATGACTGATATCCCAGTTTAAAGCCAAATGAAAATTTCTTCAAATAAACGAACACAAGACCACATACCGTTGAATTTAGCCCCGACTCTATTCAAGATGGAGACAAAAGTTTTGTAATTATGGATAACGCACGAAATTCTCGGCAATTTGACACCGATATTATGTGGATTCTATAGAAAGGAATAATTAGAAAACCAGTCTTCTTGTGCACACTCGATTTCGGACGCTGTAAATTGTCAGACGACATACCGCGCACAGGGTGAAAGCTGTAATTTTTACTATCTGACCAAATGAAAAATTCCTGTAAACATGGACTAAACGAAAAAATGCACACAATTTGATATCAATTTTGAAAAGATTTCTTTTACTGGAAAAAGGTTATAAACAAGTGAAGTATGACTGATCTCCCAGTTTAGGGCCGCCTGAAAATTTCTTCAAATGAACGAACACAAGACCACATACCGTTGAATTTAGCCCCGACTCTATTCAAGATGGAGACAAAAGTTTTGTAATTATGCATAACGCACGAAATTCTCGACAATTTGACACCGATATTATGTGGATTCTATAGAAAGGAATAATTAGAAATGCCTTCTTCTTGTGCACACTGGATTTCGGACGCTGTAAATTGTCAGACAACATAACGCGCACATGGTGAAAGCTGTAATTTTTATTATCTGACCAAATGAAAAATCCCTGTAAACATTGATTAAACGAAAAAATGCACACAATTTGATAACAATTTTGAAAAGTTTACTTTTACTGGAAAAAAGTTATAAACAAGTGAAGTATGACTGATATCCCAGTTTAAAGCCAAATGAAAATTTCCTCAAATGAACGAACACAGGAACACATACCGTTGAATTTAGCCCCGACTCTATTCAAGATGGAGACAAAAGTTTTGTAATTATGCATAACGCACGAAATTCTCGACAATTTGACACCGATATTATGTGGATTCTAGAGAACGGAATAATTAGAAATGCAGTCTTTTTGTGCACATTGGATTTCGGACGCTGTAAATTGTCAGACGACATACCACGCACATGGTGAAAGCTGTAATTTTTACTATCTGACCAAATGAAAAATCCCTGTAAACATTGACTAAACGAAAAAATGCACACAATTTGATACCAATTTTGAAAAGTTTTCTTTTACTGGAAAAAAGTTATAAACAAGTGAAGTATGACTGATCTCCCAGTTTAAGGCCGCATGAAAATTTCCTCAAATGAACGAACACAAGACCACATACCGTTGAATTTAGCCCCGACTCTATTCAAGATGGAGACAAAAGTTTTGTAATTATGGATAACGCACGAAATTCTCGGCAATTTGACACCGATATTATGTGGATTCTATAGAAAGGAATAATTAGAAAACCAGTCTTCTTGTGCACACTCGATTTCGGACGCTGTAAATTGTCAGACGACATACCACGCACATGGTGAGAGCTGTAATTTTTACTATCTGACCAAATGAAAAATCCCTGTAAACACGGACTAAACGAAAAAATGCACACAATTTGATACCAATTTTGAATAGATTTCTTTTACTGGAAAAAAGTTATAAACAAGTGAAGTATGACTGATCTCCCAGTTTAGGGCCGCATGAAAATTTCCTCAAATGAACGAACAGAAGACCACATACCGTTGAATTTAGCCCCGACACTATTCAAGATGGAGACAAAAGTTTTGTAATTATGGATAACGCATGAAATTCTCGGCAATTTGACACCGATATTATGTGGATTCTATAGAAAGGAATAATTAGAAATCCAGTCTTCTTGTGCACACTCGATTTCGGACGCTGTAAATTGTCAGACGACATACCACGCACATGGTGAAAGCTGTAATTTTTACTATCTGACCAAATGAAAAATCCCTGTAAACATTGACTAAACGGAAAATGCACACAATTATATACCACTTTTGAAAAGATTTCTTTTACTGGAAAAAAGTTATAAACAAGTGAATTATGACTGATCTCCCAGTTTAGGGCCGCATGAAAATTTCCTCAAATGAACGAACACTAGACCACATACCGATGAATTTAGCCCCGACTCTATTCAAGATGGAGACAAAAGTTTTGTAATTATGGATAACGCATGAAATTCACGACAATTTGACACCGATATTATGTGGATTCTATAGAAAGGAATAATTAGAAATCCAGTCTTCTTGCGCACACTCGATTTCGGACGCTGTAAATTGTCAGACGACAGACCACGCACATGGTGAAAGCTGTAATTTTTACTATCTGACCAAATGAAATATCCCTGTAAACATGGACTAAACGAAAAAATGCACACAATTTGATACCAATTTTGAAAAGTTTACTTTTACTGGAAAAAAGTTATAAACAAGTGAAGTATGAATGATCTCCCAGTTTAAAGCCAAATGAAAATTTCCTCAAATGAACGAACACAAGAGCACATACCGTGGAATTTAGCCCCGACTCTATTCAAGATGGAGACAAAAGTTTTGTACTTATGCATAACGCACGAAATTCTCGACAATTTGACACCGATATTATGTGGATTCTATAGAAAGGAATAATTAGAAATGCAGTCTTCTTGTGCACACTCGATTTCGGACGCTGTAAATTGTCAGACGACATACCACGCACATGGTGAAAGCTGTAATTTTTACTATCTGACCAAATGAAAAATCCCTGTAAACATGGACTAAACGAAACAATGCACACAATTTGATACCAATTTTGAATAGATTTCTTTTACTGGAAAAAAGTTATAAACAAGTGAAGTATGACAAATCTCCCAGTTTAGGGCCGCATGAAAATTTCCTCAAATGAACGAACACAAGACCACATACCGTTGAATTAAGCCCCGACTCTATTCAAGATGGAGACAAAAGTTTTGTAATTATGGATAACGCACGACATTTTCGACAATTTGAGACCGATATTATGTGGATTCTTTAGAAAGGAATAATTAGAAATGCAGTCTTCTTGTGCACACTGAATTTCGGACGCTGTAAATTGTCAGACAACATACCACGCACATGGTGAAAGCTGTAATTTTTACTAAGTGACCAAATGAAAAACCCCTGTAAACATTGACTAAACGAAAAAATGCACATAATTTGATAACAATTTTGAAAAGTTTACTTTTACTGGAAAAAAGTTATAAACAAGTGAATTATGACTGATATCCCAGTTTAAAGCCAAATGAAAATTTTCTCAAATGAACGAACACAAGAGCACATACCGTGGAATTTAGCCCCGAGTCTATTCAAGATGGAGACAAAAGTTTTGTAATTATGCATAACGCACGAAATTCTCGACAATTTGACACCGATATTATGTGGATTCTAGAGAAAGGAATAATTAGAAATGCAGTCTTTTTGTGCACATTGGATTTCGGACGATGTAAATTGTCAGACGACATACCACGCACATGGGGAAAGCTGTAATTTTTACTAACTGACCAAATGAAAAATCCCTGTAAACATTGACTAAACGAAAAAATGCACACAATTTGATAACAATTTTGAAAAGTTTTCTTTCACTGGAAAAAAGTTATAAGCAAGTGAAATATGACTGATCTCCCTGTTTAGGTCCGCATGAAAATTTCTTCAAATGAACGAACGCAAGACCACATACCGATGAATTTAGCCCCGACACTATTCAAGATGGAGACAAAAGTTTTGTAATTATGGATAACGCACGAAATTCTCGGCAATTTGACACCGATATTATGTGGATTCTATAGAAAGGAATAATTAGAAATCCAGTCTTCTGGTGCACACTCGATTTCGGACGCTGTAAATTGTCAGACGACATACCACGCACATGGTGAAAGCTGTAATTTTTACTATCTGACCAAATGAAAAATCCCTGTAAACATGGACTAAACGAAAAAATGCACACAATTTGATACCAATTTTGAATAGATTTCTTTTACTGGAAAAAAGTTATAAATAAGTGAAGTATGACTGATCTCCCAGTTTAGGGCCGCATGAAAATTTCCTCAAATGAACGAACACAAGACCACATACCGTTGAATTTAGCCCCGACTCTATTCAAGATGGAGACAAAAGTTTTGTAATTATGGATAACGCACGAAATTTTCGACAATTTGAGACCGATATTATGTGGATTCTATAGAAAGGAATAATTAGAAATGCAGTCTTCTTGTGCACACTGGATTTCGGACGCTGTAAATTGTCAGACAACATACCGCGCAGATGGTGAAAGCTGTAATTCTTACTATCTGACCAAATGAAAAATCCCTGTAAACATTGACTAAACGAAAAAATACACACAATTTGATAACAATTTTGAAAAGTTTACTTTTACTGGAAAAAAGTTATAAACAAGTGAAGTATGACTGATATCCCAGTTTAAAGCCAAATGAAAATTTCCTCAAATGAACGAACACAAGAGCACATACCGTTGAATTTAGCCCCGAGTCTATTCAAGATGGAGACAAAAGTTTTGTAATTATGCATAACGCACGAAATTCTCGACAATTTTGACACCGATATTATGTGGATTCTGTAGAATGGAATAATTAGAAATGCAGTCTTCTTGTGTACACTGGATTTCGGACGCTGTAAATTGTCAGACAACATACCGCGCACATGGTGAAAGCTGTAATTTTTACTATCTGACCAAATGAAAAATCCCTGTAAACATTGACTAAACGAAAAAATGCAGATAATTTGATAACTATTTTGAAAAGTTTACTTTTACTGGAAAAAAGTTATAAACAAGTGAAGTATGACTGATATCCCAGTTTAAAGCCAAATGAATATTTCCTCAAATGAACGAACACAAGAGCACATACCGTTGAAATTAGCCCCGAGTCTATTCAAGATGGAGACAAAAGTTTTGTAATTATGCATAACGCACGAAATTCTCGACAATTTGACACCGATATTATGTGGATTCTAGAGAAAGGAATAATTAGAAATGCAGTCTTTTTGTGCACATTGGATTTCCGACGCTGTAAATTGTCAGACGACATACCACGCACATGGTGAAAGCTGTAATTTTTACTATCTGACCAAATGAAAAATCCCTGTAAACATTGACTAAACGAAAAAATGCACACAATTTGATACCAATTTTGAAAAGTTTTCTTTCACTGGAAAAAAGTTATAAACAAGTGAAATATGACTGATCTCCCAGTTTAGGGCCGCATGAAAATTTCTTCAAATGAACGAACACAAGACCACATACCGTTGAATTTAGCCCCGACACTATTCAAGATGGAGACAAAAGTTTTGTAATTATGGATAACGCACGAAATTCACGGCAATTTGACACCGATATTATGTGGATCCTATAGAAAGGAATAATTAGAAATCCAGTCTTCTGTTGCACACTGGATTTCGGACGCTGTAAATTGTCAGACGACATACCACGCACATGGTGAAAGCTGTAATTTTTACTATCTGACCAAATGAAAAATCCCTGTAAACATTGACTAAACGAAAAAATGCACACAATTTGATAACAATTTTGAAAAGTTTACTTTTACTGGAAAAAAGTTATAAACAAGTGAAGTATGACTGATATCCCAGTTTAAAGCCAAATGAAAATTTCCTCAAATGAACGAACACAAGAGCACATACCGTTGAATTTAGCCCCGACTCTATTCAAGATGGAGACAAAAGTTTTGTAATTATGAATAACGCACGAAATTCTCGACAATTTGACACCGATATTATGTGGATTCTATAGAAAGGAATAATTAGAAATGCAGTCTTCTTGTGCACACTCGATTTCGGACGCTGTAAATTGTCAGACGACATACCACGCGCATGGTGAAAGCTGTAATTTTTACTATCTGACCAAATGAAAAATCCCTGTAAGCATTGACTAAACGAAAAAATGCACACAATTTCATACCAATTTTGAATAGATTTCTTTTACTGGAAAAAAGTTATAAACAAGTGAAGTATGACTGTTCTCCCAGTTTAGGGCCGCATGAAAATTTCCTCAAATGAACGAACACAAGACCACATACCGTTGAATTTAGCCCCGACTCTATTCAAGATGGAGACAAAAGTTTTGTAATTATGAATAACGCACGAAATTCTCGACAATTTGAGACCGATATTATGTGGATTCTATAGAAAGGAATAATTAGAAATGCAGTCTTCTTGTGCATACTCGATTTCGGACGCTGTAAATTGTCAGACGACATACCACGCACATGGTGAAAGCTGTAATTTTTACTATCTGACCAAATGAAAAATCCCTGTAAACATTGACTAAACGAAAAAATGCACACAATTTGATACCAAATTTGAATAGATTTCTTTTACTGGAAAAAAGTTATAAACAAGTGAAGTATGACTGATATGCCAGTTTAAAGCGAAATGAAAATTTTCTCAAATGAACGAACACAAGAGCAGATACTGTTGAATTTAGCCCCGACTCTATTCAAGATGGAGACAAAAGTTTTGTAATTATGAATAACGCACGAAATTCTCGACAATTTGACACCGATATTATGTGGATTCTATAGAAAGGAATAATTAGAAATGCAGTCACCTTGTGCACACTCGATTTCGGACGCTGTAAATTGTCAGACAACATACCACGCACATGGTGAAAGCTGTAATTTTTACTATCTGACCAAATGAAAAATCCCTGTAAACATTGACTAAACGAAAAAATGCACACAATTTGATACCAATTTTGAATAGATTTCTTTTACTGGAAAAAAGTTATAAACAAGTGAAGTATGACTGATCTCCCAGTTTAGGGCCGCATGAAAATTTCCCCAAATGAACGAACACAAGACCACATACCGTTGAATTTAGCCCCGACTCTATTCAAGATGGAGACAAAAGTTTTGTAATTATGGATAACGCACGAAATTTTCGACAATTTGAGACCGATATTATGTGGATTCTATAGAAAGGAATAATTAGAAATGCAGTCTTCTTGTGCACACTGGATTCGGACGCTGTAAATTGTCAGACAACATACCGTGCACATGGTGAAAGCTGTAATTTTTACTATCTGACCAAATGAAAAATCCCTGTAAACATTGACTAAACGAAAAAATGCACACAATTTGATACCAATTTTGAATAGATTTCTTTTACTGGAAAAAAGTTATAAACAAGTGAAGTATGACTGATATGCCAGTTTAAAGCGAAATGAAAATTTTCTCAAATGAACGAACACAAGAGCACATACCGTTGAATTTAGCCCCGACTCTATTCAAGATGGAGACAAAAGTTTTGTAATTATGAATAACGCACGAAATTCTCGACAATTTGACACCAATATTATGTGGATTCTATAGAAAGGAATAATTAGAAATGCAGTCTTCTTGTGCACACTGGATTTCGGACGCTGTAAATTGTCAGACAACATAACGCGCACATGGTGAAAGCTGTAATTTTTATTATCTGACCAAATGAAAAATCCCTGTAAACATTGACTAAACGAAAAAATGCACACAATTTGATAACAATTTTGAAAAGTTTACTTTTACTGGAAAAAAGTTATAAACAAGTGAATTATGACTGATATCCCAGTTTAAAGCCAAATGAAAATTTCCTCACATGAACGAACACAGGAACACATACCGTTGAATTTAGCCCCGACTCTATTCAAGATGGAGACAAAAGTTTTGTAATTATGCATAACGCACGAAATTCTCGACAATTTGACACCGATATTATGTGGATTCTAGAGAAAGGAATAATTAGAAATGCAGTCTTTTTGTGCACATTGGATTTCGGACGCTGAAAATTGCCAGACAACATACCGTGCACATGGTGAAAGCTGTAATTTTTACTATCTGACCAAATGAAAAATCCCTGTAAACATTGACTAAACAAAAAAATGCACACAATTAGATACCAATTTTGATTAGATTTCTTTTACTGGAAAAAAGATATAAACAAGTGAAGTATGACTGATATCCCAGTTTAAAGCGAAATGAAAATTTTCTCAAATGAACGAACACAAGAGCACATACCGTTGAATTTAGCCCCGACTCTATTCAAGATGGAGACAAAAGTTTTGTAGTTATGGATAACGCACGAAATTTTCGACAATTTGAGACCGATATTATGTGGATTCTAGAGAAAGGAATAATTAGAAATGCAGTCTTTTTGTGCACATTGGATTTCGGACGCTGTAAATTGTCAGACGTCATACCACGCACATGGTGAAAGCTGTAATTTTTACTATCTGACCAAATGAAAAATCCCTGTAAACATTGACTAAACGAAAAAATGCACACAATTTGATACCAATTTTGAAAAGTTTTCTTTTACTGGAAAAAATTATAAACAAGTGAAGTATGACTGATCTACCAGTTTAGGGCCGCCTGAAAATTTCTTCAAATGAACGAACACAAGACCACATACCGTTGAATTTAGCCCCGACTCTATTCAAGATGGAGACAAAAGTTTTGTAATTATGGATAACGCACGAAATTCTCGGCAATTTGACACCGATATTATGTGGATTCTATAGAAAGGAATAATTAGAAATGCAGTCTTCTTGTGCACACTCGATTTCGGACGCTGTAAATTGTCAGACGACATACCGCGCACAGGGTGAAAGCTGTAATTTTTACTATCTGACCAAATGAAAAATTCCTGTAAACATGGACTAAACGAAAAAATGCACACAATTTGATATCAATTTTGAAAAGATTTCTTTTACTGGAAAAAAGTTATAAACAAGTGAAGTATGACTGATATCCCAGTTTAAAGCCAAATGAAAATTTCTTCAAATAAACGAACACAAGACCACATACCGTTGAATTTAGCCCCGACTCTATTCAAGATGGAGACAAAAGTTTTGTAATTATGGATAACGCACGAAATTCTCGGCAATTTGACACCGATATTATGTGGATTCTATAGAAAGGAATAATTAGAAAACCAGTCTTCTTGTGCACACTCGATTTCGGACGCTGTAAATTGTCAGACGACATACCGCGCACAGGGTGAAAGCTGTAATTTTTACTATCTGACCAAATGAAAAATTCCTGTAAACATGGACTAAACGAAAAAATGCACACAATTTGATATCAATTTTGAAAAGATTTCTTTTACTGGAAAAAGGTTATAAACAAGTGAAGTATGACTGATCTCCCAGTTTAGGGCGGCCTGAAAATTTCTTCAAATGAACGAACACAAGACCACATACCGTTGAATTTAGCCCCGACTCTATTCAAGATGGAGACAAAAGTTTTGTAATTATGCATAACGCACGAAATTCTCGACAATTTGACACCGATATTATGTGGATTCTATAGAAAGGAATAATTAGAAATGCCTTCTTCTTGTGCACACTGGATTTCGGACGCTGTAAATTGTCAGACAACATAACGCGCACATGGTGAAAGCTGTAATTTTTATTATCTGACCAAATGAAAAATCCCTGTAAACATTGATTAAACGAAAAAATGCACACAATTTGATAACAATTTTGAAAAGTTTACTTTTACTGGAAAAAAGTTATAAACAAGTGAAGTATGACTGATATCCCAGTTTAAAGCCAAATGAAAATTTCCTCAAATGAACGAACACAGGAACACATACCGTTGAATTTAGCCCCGACTCTATTCAAGATGGAGACAAAAGTTTTGTAATTATGCATAACGCACGAAATTCTCGACAATTTGACACCGATATTATGTGGATTCTAGAGAACGGAATAATTAGAAATGCAGTCTTTTTGTGCACATTGGATTTCGGACGCTGTAAATTGTCAGACGACATACCACGCACATGGTGAAAGCTGTAATTTTTACTATCTGACCAAATGAAAAATCCCTGTAAACATTGACTAAACGAAAAAATGCACACAATTTGATACCAATTTTGAAAAGTTTTCTTTTACTGGAAAAAAGTTATAAACAAGTGAAGTATGACTGATCTCCCAGTTTAAGGCCGCATGAAAATTTCCTCAAATGAACGAACACAAGACCACATACCGTTGAATTTAGCCCCGACTCTATTCAAGATGGAGACAAAAGTTTTGTAATTATGGATAACGCACGAAATTCTCGGCAATTTGACACCGATATTATGTGGATTCTATAGAAAGGAATAATTAGAAAACCAGTCTTCTTGTGCACACTCGATTTCGGACGCTGTAAATTGTCAGACGACATACCACGCACATGGTGAGAGCTGTAATTTTTACTATCTGACCAAATGAAAAATCCCTGTAAACACGGACTAAACGAAAAAATGCACACAATTTGATACCAATTTTGAATAGATTTCTTTTACTGGAAAAAAGTTATAAACAAGTGAAGTATGACTGATCTCCCAGTTTAGGGCCGCATGAAAATTTCCTCAAATGAACGAACAGAAGACCACATACCGTTGAATTTAGCCCCGACACTATTCAAGATGGAGACAAAAGTTTTGTAATTATGGATAACGCATGAAATTCTCGGCAATTTGACACCGATATTATGTGGATTCTATAGAAAGGAATAATTAGAAATCCAGTCTTCTTGTGCACACTCGATTTCGGACGCTGTAAATTGTCAGACGACATACCACGCACATGGTGAAAGCTGTAATTTTTACTATCTGACCAAATGAAAAATCCCTGTAAACATTGACTAAACGGAAAATGCACACAATTATATACCACTTTTGAAAAGATTTCTTTTACTGGAAAAAAGTTATAAACAAGTGAATTATGACTGATCTCCCAGTTTAGGGCCGCATGAAAATTTCCTCAAATGAACGAACACTAGACCACATACCGATGAATTTAGCCCCGACTCTATTCAAGATGGAGACAAAAGTTTTGTAATTATGGATAACGCATGAAATTCACGACAATTTGACACCGATATTATGTGGATTCTATAGAAAGGAATAATTAGAAATCCAGTCTTCTTGCGCACACTCGATTTCGGACGCTGTAAATTGTCAGACGACAGACCACGCACATGGTGAAAGCTGTAATTTTTACTATCTGACCAAATGAAATATCCCTGTAAACATGGACTAAACGAAAAAATGCACACAATTTGATACCAATTTTGAAAAGTTTACTTTTACTGGAAAAAAGTTATAAACAAGTGAAGTATGAATGATCTCCCAGTTTAAAGCCAAATGAAAATTTCCTCAAATGAACGAACACAAGAGCACATACCGTGGAATTTAGCCCCGACTCTATTCAAGATGGAGACAAAAGTTTTGTACTTATGCATAACGCACGAAATTCTCGACAATTTGACACCGATATTATGTGGATTCTATAGAAAGGAATAATTAGAAATGCAGTCTTCTTGTGCACACTCGATTTCGGACGCTGTAAATTGTCAGACGACATACCACGCACATGGTGAAAGCTGTAATTTTTACTATCTGACCAAATGAAAAATCCCTGTAAACATGGACTAAACGAAACAATGCACACAATTTGATACCAATTTTGAATAGATTTCTTTTACTGGAAAAAAGTTATAAACAAGTGAAGTATGACAAATCTCCCAGTTTAGGGCCGCATGAAAATTTCCTCAAATGAACGAACACAAGACCACATACCGTTGAATTAAGCCCCGACTCTATTCAAGATGGAGACAAAAGTTTTGTAATTATGGATAACGCACGACATTTTCGACAATTTGAGACCGATATTATGTGGATTCTATAGAAAGGAATAATTAGAAATGCAGTCTTCTTGTGCACACTGAATTTCGGACGCTGTAAATTGTCAGACAACATACCACGCACATGGTGAAAGCTGTAATTTTTACTAAGTGACCAAATGAAAAACCCCTGTAAACATTGACTAAACGAAAAAATGCACATAATTTGATAACAATTTTGAAAAGTTTACTTTTACTGGAAAAAAGTTATAAACAAGTGAATTATGACTGATATCCCAGTTTAAAGCCAAATGAAAATTTTCTCAAATGAACGAACACAAGAGCACATACCGTGGAATTTAGCCCCGAGTCTATTCAAGATGGAGACAAAAGTTTTGTAATTATGCATAACGCACGAAATTCTCGACAATTTGACACCGATATTATGTGGATTCTAGAGAAAGGAATAATTAGAAATGCAGTCTTTTTGTGCACATTGGATTTCGGACGATGTAAATTGTCAGACGACATACCACGCACATGGGGAAAGCTGTAATTTTTACTAACTGACCAAATGAAAAATCCCTGTAAACATTGACTAAACGAAAAAATGCACACAATTTGATAACAATTTTGAAAAGTTTTCTTTCACTGGAAAAAAGTTATAAGCAAGTGAAATATGACTGATCTCCCTGTTTAGGTCCGCATGAAAATTTCTTCAAATGAACGAACGCAAGACCACATACCGTTGAATTTAGCCCCGACACTATTCAAGATGGAGACAAAAGTTTTGTAATTATGGATAACGCACGAAATTCTCGGCAATTTGACACCGATATTATGTGGATTCTATAGAAAGGAATAATTAGAAATCCAGTCTTCTGGTGCACACTCGATTTCGGACGCTGTAAATTGTCAGACGACATACCACGCACATGGTGAAAGCTGTAATTTTTACTATCTGACCAAATGAAAAATCCCTGTAAACATGGACTAAACGAAAAAATGCACACAATTTGATACCAATTTTGAATAGATTTCTTTTACTGGAAAAAAGTTATAAATAAGTGAAGTATGACTGATCTCCCAGTTTAGGGCCGCATGAAAATTTCCTCAAATGAACGAACACAAGACCACATACCGTTGAATTTAGCCCCGACTCTATTCAAGATGGAGACAAAAGTTTTGTAATTATGGATAACGCACGAAATTTTCGACAATTTGAGACCGATATTATGTGGATTCTATAGAAAGGAATAATTAGAAATGCAGTCTTCTTGTGCACACTGGATTTCGGACGCTGTAAATTGTCAGACAACATACCGCGCACATGGTGAAAGCTGTAATTCTTACTATCTGACCAAATGAAAAATCCCTGTAAACATTGACTAAACGAAAAAATACACACAATTTGATAACAATTTTGAAAAGTTTACTTTTACTGGAAAAAAGTTATAAACAAGTGAAGTATGACTGATATCCCAGTTTAAAGCCAAATGAAAATTTCCTCAAATGAACGAACACAAGAGCACATACCGTTGAATTTAGCCCCGAGTCTATTCAAGATGGAGACAAAAGTTTTGTAATTATGCATAACGCACGAAATTCTCGACAATTTTGACACCGATATTATGTGGATTCTGTAGAATGGAATAATTAGAAATGCAGTCTTCTTGTGTACACTGGATTTCGGACGCTGTAAATTGTCAGACAACATACCGCGCACATGGTGAAAGCTGTAATTTTTACTATCTGACCAAATGAAAAATCCCTGTAAACATTGACTAAACGAAAAAATGCAGATAATTTGATAACTATTTTGAAAAGTTTACTTTTACTGGAAAAAAGTTATAAACAAGTGAAGTATGACTGATATCCCAGTTTAAAGCCAAATGAATATTTCCTCAAATGAACGAACACAAGAGCACATACCGTTGAAATTAGCCCCGAGTCTATTCAAGATGGAGACAAAAGTTTTGTAATTATGCATAACGCACGAAATTCTCGACAATTTGACACCGATATTATGTGGATTCTAGAGAAAGGAATAATTAGAAATGCAGTCTTTTTGTGCACATTGGATTTCGGACGCTGTAAATTGTCAGACGACATACCACGCACATGGTGAAAGCAGTAATTTTTACTATCTGACCAAATGAAAAATCCCTGTAAACATTGACTAAACGAAAAAATGCACACAATTTGATACCAATTTTGAAAAGTTTTCTTTCACTGGAAAAAAGTTATAAACAAGTGAAATATGACTGATCTCCCAGTTTAGGGCCGCATGAAAATTTCTTCAAATGAACGAACACAAGACCACATACCGTTGAATTTAGCCCCGACACTATTCAAGATGGAGACAAAAGTTTTGTAATTATGGATAACGCACGAAATTCACGGCAATTTGACACCGATATTATGTGGATCCTATAGAAAGGAATAATTAGAAATCCAGTCTTCTGTTGCACACTGGATTTCGGACGCTGTAAATTGTCAGACGACATACCACGCACATGGTGAAAGCTGTAATTTTTACTATCTGACCAAATGAAAAATCCCTGTAAACATTGACTAAACGAAAAAATGCACACAATTTGATAACAATTTTGAAAAGTTTACTTTTACTGGAAAAAAGTTATAAACAAGTGAAGTATGACTGATATCCCAGTTTAAAGCCAAATGAAAATTTCCTCAAATGAACGAACACAAGAGCACATACCGTTGAATTTAGCCCCGACTCTATTCAAGATGGAGACAAAAGTTTTGTAATTATGAATAACGCACGAAATTCTCGACAATTTGACACCGATATTATGTGGATTCTATAGAAAGGAATAATTAGAAATGCAGTCTTCTTGTGCACACTCGATTTCGGACGCTGTAAATTGTCAGACGACATACCACGCGCATGGTGAAAGCTGTAATTTTTACTATCTGACCAAATGAAAAATCCCTGTAAGCATTGACTAAACGAAAAAATGCACACAATTTCATACCAATTTTGAATAGATTTCTTTTACTGGAAAAAAGTTATAAACAAGTGAAGTATGACTGATCTCCAAGTTTAGGGCCGCATTAAAACTTCCTCAAATGAACGAACACCTAGAGCACATACCGTTGAATTTAGCCCCGACTCTATTCAAGATGGAGACAAAAGTTTTGTAATTATGGATAACGCACGAAATTTTCGACAATTTGAGACCGATATTATGTGGATTCTATAGAAAGGAATAATTCGAAATGCAGTATTCTTGTGCACACTCGATTTCGGACGCTGTAAATTGTCAGACGACATACCACGCACATGGTGAAAGCTGTAATTTGTACTATCTGACCAAATGAAAAATCCCTGTAAACATTGACTAAACGAAAAAATGCACACAATTTGATAACAATTTCGAAAAGTTTACTTTTACTGGAAAAAAGTTATAAACAAGTGAAGTATGACTGATATCCCAGTTTAAAGCCAAATGAACTTTTCTTCAAATGAACGAACACAAGAGCACATACCGTTGAATTTAGCCCCGACTCTATTCAAGATGGAGACAAAAGTTTTGTAATTATGGATAACGCACGAAATTCTCGACAATTTGAGACCGATATGATGTGGATTCTATAGAAAGGAATAATTAGAAATGCAGTCTTCTTGTGCACATTGGATTTCGGACGCTGTAAATTGTCAGACGACATACCACGCACATGGTGAAAGCTGTAATTTTTACAATCTGACCAAATGAAAAATCCCTGTAAACATTGACTAAACGAGAAAATGCACACAATTTGATAACAATTTTGAAAAGTTTACTTTTACTGGAAAAAAGTTATAAACAAGTGAAGTATGACTGATCTCCCAGTTTAGGGCCGCATGAAAATTTCTTCAAATGAACGAACACAAGACCACATACCGTTGAATTTAGCCCCGACACTATTCAAGATGGAGACAAAAGTTTTGTAATTATGGATAACGCACGAAATTCACGACAATTTGACACCGATATTATGTGGATTCTATAGGAAGGAATAATTAGAAATGCAGTCTTCTTGTGCACACTCGATTTCGGACGCTGTAAATTGTCAGACGACATACCACGCACATGGTGAAAGCTGTAATTTTTACAATTTGACCAAATGAAAAATCCCTGTAAACATTGACTAAACGAAAAAATGCACACAATTTGATACCAATTTTGAAAAGATTTCTTTTACTGGAAAAAAGTTATAAACAAGTGAAGTATGTCTGATCTCCCAGTTTAGGGCCGCATGAAAATTTCTTCAAATGAACGAACACAAGACCACATACCGTTGAATTTAGCCCCGACACTATTCAAGATGGAGACAAAAGTTTTGTAATTATGGATAACGCACGAAATTCTCGGCAATTTGACACCGATATTAAGTGGATTCTATAGTAAGGAATAATTAGAAATGCAGTCTTCTTGTGCACATTGGATTTCGGACGCTGTAAATTGTCAGACGACATACCACGCACACGGTGAAAGCTGTAATTTTTACTATCTGACCAAATGAAAAATCCCTGTAAACACTGACTAAACGAAAAAATGCACACAATTTGATACCAATTTTGAAAAGTTTTCTTTTACTGGAAAAAAGTTATAAACAAGTGAAGTATGACTGATCTCCCAGTTTAGGGCCGCATGAAAATTTTCTCAAATGAACGAACACAAGACCACATACCGTTGAATTTAGCCCCGACTCTATTCAAGATGGAGACAAAAGTTTTGTAATTATGGATAACGCACGAAATTTTCGACAATTTGAGACCGATATTATGTGGATTCTATAGAAAGGAATAATTAGAAATGCAGTCTTCTTGTGCACACTGGATTTCGGACGCTGTAAATTGTCAGACAACATACCGCGCACATGGTGAAAGCTGTAATTTTTACTATCTGACCAAATGAAAAATCCATGTAAACATTGACTAAACGAAAAAATGCACACAATTTGATAACAATTTTGAAAAGTTTACTTTTACTGGAAAAAAGTTATAAACAAGTGAAGTATGACTGATCACCCAGTTTAGGGCCGCATGAAAATTTCCTCAAATGAACGAACACAAGACCACATACCGTTGAATTTAGCCCCGACTCTATTCAAGATGGAGACAAAAGTTTTGTAATTATGGATAACGCACGAAACTCTCGACAATTTGACACCGATACTATGTGGATTCTATCGAAAGGAATAATTAGATATGCAGTCTTCTTGTGCACACTCGATTTCGGACGCTGTAAATTGTCAAACGACATACCACGCACATGGTGAAAGCTGTAATTTTTACTATCTGACCAAAAGAAAAATCCCTGTAAACATTGACTAAACGAAAAAATGCACACAATTTGATACCAATTTTGAAAAGTTTTCTTTTACTGGAAAAAATTATAAACAAGTGAAGTATGACTGATCTCTCAGTTTAGGGCCGCATGAAAATTTCTTCAAATGAACGAACACAAGACCACATACCGTTGAATTTATCCCCGACACTATTCAAGATGGAGACAAAAGTTTTGTAATTATGGATAACGCACGAAATTCTCGACAATTTGACACCGATATTATGTGGATTCTATAGAAAGGAATAATTAGAAATGCAGTCTTCTTGTACACACTCAATTTCGGACGCTGTAAATTGTCAGACGACATACCACGCACATGGTGAAAGCTGTAATTTTTACTATCTGACCAAATGAAAAATCCCTGTAAACATTGACTAAACGAAAAAATGCACACAATTTGATACCAATTTTGAAAAGATTTCTTTTACTGGAAAAAAGTTATAAACAAGTGAACTATGTCTGATCTCCCAGTTTAGGGCCGCATGAAAATTTCTTCAAATGAACGAACAGAAGACCACATACCGTTGAATTTAGCCCCGACACTATTCAAGATGGAGACAAAAGTTTTGTAATGATGGATAACGCACGAAATTCTCGGCAATTTGACACCGATATTATGTGGATTCTATAGAAAGGAATAATTAGAAATGCAGTCTTCTTGTGCACACTGGATTTCGGACGCTGTAAATTGTCAGACAACATACCGCGCACATGGTGAAAGCTGTAATTTTTACTATCTGACCAAATGAAAAATCCCTGTAAACATTGACTAAACGAAAAAATGCACACAATTTGATAACAATTTTGAAAAGTTTACTTTTACTGGAAAAAAGTTATAAACAAGTGAAGTATGAGTGATAACCCAGTTTAAAGCCAAATGAAAATTTCCTCAAATGAACGAACACAAGAGCACATACCGTTGAATTTAGCCCCGACTCTATTCAAGATGGAGACAAAAGTTTTGTAATTATGCATAACGCACGAAATTCTCGACAATTTGACACCGATATTATGTGGATTCTAGAGAAAGGAATAATTAGAAATGCAGTCTTCTTGTGCACATTGGATTTCGGACGCTGTAAATTGACAGACGACATACCACGCACATGGTGAAAGCTGTAATTTTTACTATCTGACCAAATGAAAAATCCCTGTAAACATTGACTAAACGAAAAAATGCACACAATTTGATATCAATTTTGAATAGATTTCTTTTACTGGAAAAAAGCTATAAACAAGTGAAGTATGACTGATATCCCAGTTTAAAGCGAAATGAAAATTTCCTCAAAAGAACGAACACAAGAGCACATACCGTTGAATTTAGCCCCGACTCTATTCAAGATGGAGACAAAAGTTTTGTAATTATGGATAACGCACGAAATTTTCGACAATTTGAGACCGATATTATGTGGATTCTATAGAAAGGAATAATTAGAAATGCAGTCTTCTTGTGCACACTCGATTTCGGACGCTGTAAATTGTCAGACGACATACCACGCACATGGTGAAAGCTGTAATTTTTACAATTTGACCAAATGAAAAATCCCTGTAAACATTGACTAAACGAAAAAATGCACACAATTTCATACCAATTTTGAAAAGATTTCTTTTACTGGAAAAAAGTTATAAACAAGTGAAGTATGTCTGATCTCCCAGTTTAGGGCCGCATGAAAATTTCTTCAAATGAACGAACACAAGACCACATACCGTTGAATTTAGCCCCGACACTATTCAAGATGGAGACAAAAGTTTTGTAATTATGGATAACGCACGAAATTCTCGGCAATTTGACACCGATATTATGTGGATTCTATAGTAAGGAATAATTAGAAATGCAGTCTTCTTGTGCACATTGGATTTCGGACGCTGTAAATTGTCAGACGACATACCACGCACACGGTGAAAGCTGTAATTTTTACTATCTGACCAAATGAAAAATCCCTGTAAACATTGACTAAACGAAAAAATGCACACAATTTGATAACAATTTTGAAAAGTTTTCTTTTACTGGAAAAAAGTTATAAACAAGTGAAGTATGACTGATCTCTCAGTTTAGGGCCGCATGAAAATTTCTTCAAATGAACGAACACAAGACCACATACCGTTGAATTTATCCCCGACACTATTCAAGATGGAGACAAAAGTTTTGTAATTATGGATAACGCACGAAATTCTCGACAATTTGACACCGATATTATGTGGATTCTATAGAAAGGAATAATTAGAAATGCAGTCTTCTTGTACACACTCAATTTCGGACGCTGTAAATTGTCAGACGACATACCACGCACATGGTGAAAGCTGTAATTTTTACTATCTGACCAAATGAAAAATCCCTGTAAACATTGACTAAACGAAAAAATGCACACAATTTGATACCAATTTTGAAAAGATTTCTTTTACTGGAAAAAAGTTATAAACAAGTGAACTATGTCTGATCTCCCAGTTTAGGGCCGCATGAAAATTTCTTCAAATGAACGAACAGAAGACCACATACCGTTGAATTTAGCCCCGACACTATTCAAGATGGAGACAAAAGTTTTGTAATGATGGATAACGCACGAAATTCTCGGCAATTTGACACCGATATTATGTGGATTCTATAGAAAGGAATAATTAGAAATGCAGTCTTCTTGTGCACACTGGATTTCGGACGCTGTAAATTGTCAGACAACATACCGCGCACATGGTGAAAGCTGTAATTTTTACTATCTGACCAAATGAAAAATCCCTGTAAACATTGACTAAACGAAAAAATGCACACAATTTGATAACAATTTTGAAAAGTTTACTTTTACTGGAAAAAAGTTATAAACAAGTGAAGTATGAGTGATAACCCAGTTTAAAGCCAAATGAAAATTTCCTCAAATGAACGAACACAAGAGCACATACCGTTGAATTTAGCCCCGACTCTATTCAAGATGGAGACAAAAGTTTTGTAATTATGCATAACGCACGAAATTCTCGACAATTTGACACCGATATTATGTGGATTCTAGAGAAAGGAATAATTAGAAATGCAGTCTTCTTGTGCACATTGGATTTCGGACGCTGTAAATTGACAGACGACATACCACGCACATGGTGAAAGCTGTAATTTTTACTATCTGACCAAATGAAAAATCCCTGTAAACATTGACTAAACGAAAAAATGCACACAATTTGATATCAATTTTGAATAGATTTCTTTTACTGGAAAAAAGCTATAAACAAGTGAAGTATGACTGATATCCCAGTTTAAAGCGAAATGAAAATTTCCTCAAAAGAACGAACACAAGAGCACATACCGTTGAATTTAGCCGCGACTCTATTCAAGATGGAGACAAAAGTTTTGTAATTATGGATAACGCACGAAATTTTCGACAATTTGAGACCGATATTATGTGGATTCTATAGAAAGGAATAATTAGAAATCCAGTCTTCTTGTGCACACTCGATTTCGGACGCTGTAAATTGTCAGACGACATACCACGCACATGGTGAAAGCTGTAATTTTTACAATTTGACCAAATGAAAAATCCCTGTAAACATTGACTAAACGAAAAAATGCACACAATTTGATACCAATTTTGAAAAGATTTCTTTTACTGGAAAAAAGTTATAAACAAGTGAAGTATGTCTGATCTCCCAGTTTAGGGCCGCATGAAAATTTCTTCAAATGAACGAACACAAGACCACATACCGTTGAATTTAGCCCCGACACTATTCAAGATGGAGACAAAAGTTTTGTAATTATGGATAACGCACGAAATTCTCGGCAATTTGACACCGATATTATGTGGATTCTATAGTAAGGAATAATTAGAAATGCAGTCTTCTTGTGCACATTGGATTTCGGACGCTGTAAATTGTCAGACGACATACCACGCACATGGTGAAAGCTGTAATTTTTACTATCTGACCAAATGAAAAATCCCTGTAAACATTGACTAAACGAAAAAATGCACACAATTTGATACCAATTTTGAAAAGTTTTCTTTTACTGGAAAAAAGTTATAAACAAGTGAAGTATGACTGATCTCCCAGTTTAGGGCCGCATGAAAATTTTCTCAAATGAACGAACACAAGACCACATACCGTTGAATTTAGCCCCGACTCTATTCAAGATGGAGACAAAAGTTTTGTAATTATGGATAACGCACGAAATTTTCGACAATTTGAGACCGATATTATGTGGATTCTATAGTAAGGAATAATTAGAAATGCAGTCTTCTTGTGCACATTGGATTTCGGACGCTGTAAATTGTCAGACAACATACCGCGCACATGGTGAAAGCTGTAATTTTTACTATCTGACCAAATGAAAAATCCATGTAAACATTGACTAAACGAAAAAATGCACACAATTTGATAACAATTTTGAAAAGTTTACTTTTACTGGAAAAAAGTTATAAACAAGTGAAGTATGACTGATCACCCAGTTTAGGGCCGCATGAAAATTTCCTCAAATGAACGAACACAAGACCACATACCGTTGAATTTAGCCCCGACTCTATTCAAGATGGAGACAAAAGTTTTGTAATTATGGATAACGCACGAAACTCTCGACAATTTGACACCGATACTATGTGGATTCTATCGAAAGGAATAATTAGATATGCAGTCTTCTTGTGCACACTCGATTTCGGACGCTGTAAATTGTCAAACGACATACCACGCACATGGTGAAAGCTGTAATTTTTACTATCTGACCAAAAGAAAAATCCCTGTAAACATTGACTAAACGAAAAAATGCACACAATTTGATACCAATTTTGAAAAGTTTTCTTTTACTGGAAAAAAGTTATAAACAAGTGAAGTATGACTGATCTCTCAGTTTAGGGCCGCATGAAAATTTCTTCAAATGA
>CAXIWW010000989.1:0-45000 GCA_964036315.1 Acanthosepion esculentum
TTTAACAAAATTACATGTTTCTCTTTGGAATGTTTTAAATGTGGTAGTTTGGTTGCTTTGATGTCTTTAGCCAATGTTCTTAATATTCTACATCTTTTGTACATTCTTCAACACTAGCTTCTTCAAATATTTTCTTGCTGATCAATCAACTTTTCTTTCTTATTACCCTTTTAATTTTTCTTATATTTGCTTTAATGACATTCTTAAAGCCTGTTTTTTTCTTGTTCTTATTTTATCAATGTTTTCAGTTCATTTTTCATTCTTCTATGATCTCTGTTAAACCTTTTCCAGTATTGTGTTTCTATCACTCAATAGCTTTATAATATCCTGTTTCTCTTTTTAGGTTATATATTTCTTATGAACCATTGCAAGTATAATACTTCTGAAATTAAAAAAATATCAATAACTAAGCTATTAAATATATTTATTTACAATAAGATAAACAAACCCCAAGTTGAATAAAAAATTTTACACCAAGTAAGTCACTGAAAATATTTCTAACAAAAATGTGCTATAAGCTGAAATGCACATGGTATATTTATCATATAAGTATATGCTGTAAATTTTATCTACATTATTTGGTTAATACAAATTTTATTGCGAAAACATTGACAGACTTAATAAAATCAGACATTGTGTGTGTGTGGGGGGGAGGATTTATATGAATACCTGTCATTATATATAAAAATAATTTTTATATACTGCATGACATTCCATAATCATTTGGCTGTTATGATAATATAAAAGGCAAGTTAAATGTTAAGCATTGTATATTTCATTATTTTTTAAGGATTAAATTCTGATGTTGATCTTTTTATACATGATTTTTTAAGTTTTAATTTTAGAGGATACTCATAATTTTTCTAATTAATTTTATTCTTTGATATTTCAGTTGCTATGCTAATCACTAACAATCACCTTCATCCTACTGAAGATAATGTTAGAGCGAAAACATATAAAGGTAATCATAATATTTCTAAGTAGGAATTTATTTTTAAAATTAATAATTATGAATAAATTATAAAGTGCTACATCTTACTCACTTGAAGGTTTATTTGTAAAGATGTTAATGCTTCTGACTTGGAGTTGTAAGAAAAAGTAAAGTATTGTTTCATTTATATATATATATATATATATATATATATATATATATATATATATATATATATATATATACACACACACACACACATATGTATATAATATAATTATTTTCTTTTTTCAAAATATGATTCCATCCTGACACAGAAACTTCTATGTTTCAAAATTGAAACTAAAGTTGTAAATTTAATTATAAAAATTAAACTTAAAATCCAGAGTTTCGTTCGATTGCCAAGCGATGTGAGGAATAACTTTCTAAGAAATTTACTTAATTTATAAGTGCAGACAATCTTAATATTTTAAGTTTTTATGGTTAAGGAAAATTCAATTCTATTTTGATTAGGGGTGGTTGGGTTTTAATTTCACTAGACAACTTATGTATCAAATATATGTTACTTATATATATATATATATATATATATATATATATATATATATACATACATGCATGCACACACACACACATATATATTTATAAATACACATATATATATATATATATATATATATATATATTTATAAATACACACACAGATATATGTATATATATATATATATATATATTAAAGGATTCTGATCATTTTGAAATATAAATGATGAAATTAACTAAAAGCTTACTAGCTTATTAATCAGTTTCCATTTAATAGACAAGAAAGCATCACTATTTTTTTATGTTTCAATGTGCATCAGCATCATCATCATAATAATGTCACATGCATATTAATAAAATTGGCCTCATTTTTTAGTTTCTTAATCAAATATAATTTATTTACAAATATATTCTTTTGGAGTTACATTACAAATATTTACCAAAATTTTGATTGATGCCCTTTGCAATTTGATTTTCAACTTAAAAGTAAAAATAGTATCACAGAATTCTAACATTGAAATTCTTCAACTTGTATGGGAGTCGTTTATGAAACTCCCCATCATCCACACAGTTTCCATACTTCCCTTTAGTCCCCTTCACAACTTGCCCTATAAAATGCATTATTTGCCATAAAATAAGGCAATATAGGGTCAAGCAACTAATTCCAACCAAAACAATTGCACATTTACTTATGATTCAGTTATAATTCAATTAAACAAAATTGAAAATGTAGTGAGTCAACGATTTATACTTAATTGATTTATCCTAAGAAAGATTTAACAACTTCTTCACTCTGATTGATAGCTTTGATGAAATGATGTTACTTTCTTAATATCTGGTAAAAAGTCACTTTGCACAATCTTAAATCAACCACATGTAATCAACAATGGTAAAATTTTATCTACCAAACAAATTATTATTGAACAGTACAGAAAGAAAGATTGTTAGAAACAATGTTAGAAGATGAAATGCCCTTTAAGCACAACAAATAGATACTGATCTTTTTTTCTTTCTACATCTCAATCCAAAGTCAAGTGTCAATCCTATTCCTTGAAGTAGGTGTCTACAACATAGTCATCTCTTCCTAATAAATAAATTTGTAAAATGCTATTCTTGTAATTCAATACTTTGTTGGCATGTAAAGATATTTTTGTTTTCTCATTAAATTAAATTGTCACATCAAATCAAATGATATGGAAATACAAAAACAAACAAGAATATGGCAGATATTTTAATTTATTAAAATTTATAAATTAATTTATGCAAAAATTATTGCAATGTCAAAATATAATTCTGCAAAATCTAATGATTTTCTAATATTAAGCTTTCTAAAGTCTCTCTGAACTAATTTACCAAAATGTGCTAGAAGGTAAATAGCTTTATAGATGAAAATGCTACTTTTTCTCTTTTAATTCATCTCTTAATACACTATTTACATCTCAGAAATACAGACAGATTCATCTCTTAATGTTTACAAAATGAGTTCAATGCTTGACTAGATTCTCTGTTAGTTTATATGTTGCTAATGAAAGTATTATTTTTAGTAAAGTCATTTTTACTTAATTTGTATCAATATTAATAATATAATGATTTCATTTGAAAGCTGATAATTCTGTTCATTAAGTGATGGTTGAATGAGGTGGAATTATTGAAATCACAATGGAATTTACACAGGTAATTCTAATATATAATAAAAAATTAACATCTAAATGGTGTGATCTGTGAGACATCATTGATTCTAGAATCCAAATATATTCATCCAACAAAAGATGCTTTTACCTTTTTATTGACAACAAAAGTTTTTATTAATTTGAAACCTGAAAAGATTAAATGAAAATCAAATTCTGTAGTTCAGAACTTTTAAATCACCTTGTATTTTCAATTCTCTACAAAGCTTTTTGTATGCTATTGTGATTAAAATTAATTATATACATGTATGTATTGTATGTAAGTAAACATGAGGGCCTATCTTTTCTTTTTGTTCACTTTTACATTATTCTAATAAACAAATGAATACACTCCTCCCAAGAAAAAAAGGGGAAAAATATTTATTGATTCTGAATTAAAAAAAAAAATCAGAGAGAACAATCCAATATAATTAATCCTAATAATCTATTTTCGTGTTTTGTTATCTTTTTATTGTTTGTCTTTTTTTTTGTTTTCCTACTTGCTTTTACACGTTTCCAATGATTACCAAATATTTGTTTCTAATTTAGATATGGTAAATACAAGCAATTTAGGTACATGTGGTCATTTGCATACATAATTGTCATGTCAATTAATCAGTCGTAGATATCTCTCAAGGTCAAGGATGAAGGTCTTGTTCTGTTTGCCTCAGTCAGCTGGGTTTGTGAACTCAGAGATGGCTAATGAGATCCATTATTGCTTCAAAGGTCCTTTGACATTGAGAACGGTTTGTTCCAAATGGTGGATTAGACCTTGGTTGTTGTTGTCTGATCAATGTCTTTTTTTTTTTCCTCTAGTTCAACTGATTGTTTGGAGTCAAAGGTTGTTCTATTTCTGACAATGGATCTCCAGAGATTTCTATCCATTGCACTGGATCCCCAACAATGATGTTAATGTTGCATTTCTTCATGTTTTGTTTTAGAAAGTATAATTTGCATTTTTTTCTTCTTTGGGTTTGGAGTAAAAAATTTGCTTCGATAGGCAGGTGTCATCCATTCACATCAGATTTCCACTCCATCAAAGTTGATTTTTTATGATGATGGCTTCAATGCTGCTCATTTGAAACATCAAATACATGTTAAACAAACACACACACACACAGGTGTCTTGTTCTATGGGTTAGCACAAAACTTCCAAGGAAGGGAAGAATAATGGAAGCAGGCAAGTGATAGCTGGAAGCTCTTAGTCAATAACTGGCAGACAAATGGTGAATATTCAACTCAGTTTCTCAGCTTTTAAATTGAATTGTCATGTAACAGATTTCCTTATTACAAATATAGTTAAGAGAGCAAAAAAAGGATATAATGATATTTTCAAAATCTTAATTAAGACTGTACTCTCCTCAGTGGGTTAAACCTATTAGACTTTAAGAGATTTCAATTGTTAAATCCCTGGAGTCCTAACTGAATTGTTAAAAAATATGAATAGGCAATGTCAGTGAAATGAAATTGCTATCTCAAAATGTATTGAAAATTAAGTATCACAAGTTCATTTTATATGAAAGTAAATTAATTTCTCTTTCAAATGATACCAAAATTAGGCTCTTGGTTATATAATATGATTTTGGAAATTTACAACTTTGTAAAAGTTGTAGATTTCTGTTACCTCTTGTTGACCATGTGATGGTGTTTGTTAAGAGTGTGTATTGAAATACTGATTATGGATACATTCAGGTTCTGGACTGTAAGCGTGTGAAACTTGCAGGTGCATTTGGACATTTACGGCCTTAAAAGGTTAACTTAACTGACCAAACAATCTTGTTGACCTTTATAGAATAGAACATCTGACTATAAATTTCTAAAACCTAGTTTCACTTTAGGACAGTTTGCATTTAAAAGAACAAAAATTAATTTTGAATTATTAGGATAAAACTCAGTCAAATTACTTGAGATTTTTCTTCTACTATAGAAAATATTGTTAGAAATATTTAAAAAATTATTATAATAATTAATGTAAGCTGATACAATGCAATTAATGCAGAACAGCTTTCCACTATTTAAAAGGTTTTCAAATAGGATCAAAGCTTTCAAGATAAACTTTAAAAAATACATTACTAAATTGTAACTACATGTATTTATTTTAAAATGTGAAAAACCCAAAGTCTGTTAATAGAAATCATATAAAGAATTTGGCTATATAGAAAGCACTTAATCTGTATGGATTTCTTTCTTTAATAAATATTGTTTAATGTGGGCCAAAGCCAAAAGCTGGTTACAGTACCTAATGTTCAGCTATCTTAGTATTGATCAGCAATGGCAGACCCACTCTTTTGAGGCCTTGAAGCTTGAACATATATTGGGGCCCCTTTGCAACCATCAACAATAGATTCGAGGATCCAACTGACAAAATGTGGTCTATGAATAGATTATGACAGGCTCAACAAGCCTATACAGTTGGGAGGTTCAGATGCTGCAAGTCCCCAAGAAAATTTGACCAATTACAGGGGAATTTTGAGGCCATATAAAATGGATATTAGAACATATTCTAAGACCAACGTGAGCTACTTCAACCCATTGGCTTATGATTCTATCACTAAAATGGCCTTATTTTAATAAGAAACACTTTATAAAAACATCAATTTTGTTGAAAAATACACTGTATCCTCAAGGGTCCATCTAGTATTAGGGGCCTTGAAGCTTAAGCTTTATTAGTTTCATAGTAAATTCACCACTGTTGGTCAGGTTCCACACTGTTTAATCTTAAGCTCTAAATGAATAAGGTTAACTAATATGAGGTACACTTGAAATTTGTTCAAGAGTTTTAACATACATATAGTTTTAAAAAAGATTGACAAAACAATGCGAAGAATTAATACTTTTTCCATAATCTGTCAATCTGTACATTTTTAACTATGCTTACAGATTTAACAAATATTTTATTAGATTTTATCATCTTAAAGTTCAAATAATAACATTTCAAGAAGTAATCATGGACTATTAATCCATAGAGTAATACTTAATTGAAATCTTATTAATCTTATTTTTAAGTTATTATATAATACTAATATTACTAAAATTGAAGAGCAGTTGATTTAGCAGTTCATGAAGAACTTTAAACTATGAGATTTAAATGACATGTATGTTGATAATATATTTTAAGTAGAATAATATATTTTGACTTTTCTTGAATAGTATCTTATTAATATCTGTCTTACAATAATGTTATGAAGTAATATTTTGAGCTTTTAACTTACTATCCAATCCTGTCTCAAGTAGCTAGAAAGTTAAATTGAATTAAAATTACGTCTAGTTAACAGGTCTAGTTAATAACACATTTTAACAGAACAATGGACCAGGCATAGTGCTACAAAATAAAAAATTGAAAGTGCTAAATGTTTAAAGTGAAGCTAAGTCAGATATTAAATTTTAAAGTTTCTTGATTCTTTATATTTTTTATCTGATTCTCTCATAAAATGAATATTTTTAGATTTATCCTGATGTAAATTTTTTGTTTAATATAAACATTTTTTGCAGTTTGAATTTTTTTTCTCAAATGAGACTTTTTCTATTAAGCAGTGAGTTTGGTTTTATCAACCTGACCTTTTTTTTAAAAAAATATCCCTACATGCAATCCACTCATGGCCCACTGGCATGCCACCAATGGCAACACCAGTGATCCTCTGATGGCAGCCACTGGTAGGCCTCTAGTAATCTGCCAGTGGTAACATTGTCACGACAAACACGCCAGTGGTCTGACAGCGGGCCACATCTTCTACTCACAGCCCTTTCATCAGTTTGGGAAAGAAAAGTTAAATTTTACAGTATGTGAATTCTTCATTTGATGCTTCCAAAAGTTGCACTTTTTGTTTGCAGCTAATTATTAATAATTAAAAAATTTTGGTAAGTATTCATTTTAAAATTGGTCATTGACTGAAATGGTGAACATTGTCCAGATGATATTTGGTTATTTTCCAGTCATGTATATGAAGGAAAAACTATCTGATTTTCTTCCTCTGGTTTAATATCAATAAGGTATAACATTTTTTTTTTTAAATAATGAAATAAGCAAGTTCACATTATGCAAGTATTTCATATTTACACTATTTACATTATTCAGACTATTGTCCTCATCTTTGTTGCCATATTTATCACAACGTTTCGTCCATTGTATGCTCCATGGTTGGAATGTCAAACTGAACCCTTTATTTTGTTTCCTGGGCTAGACTGTTCTAGTTCCATCTCTAATGGATGTCAGTTATCTCTTGTTAATTCATCTCTCCAAGTTCTCCACTACCTTAACCAGGTATTGAACTCACAACTCTTTGGGTCTTGTCTGGAACTTATAAACTTAATGTCTTCAGCAACCATTTTTACCAGTGCTCATATTGCAATTTTTGCTGTTATTTTTATTGCTTTTCTCTGGCACATACATATGAAGGTGACTTTCTGATCAATTGGTCAATTATATCCATAAGGAAACAACTCAGAGGGTGGCACACAGAGCCTTGGCAACTAACAATCGGCCTGAGCAGAATACCGTCTTTGTGAATCTTAGGGAGACCATATATGTGAGGTAGCTTGGTGTAATGCTGCGACAACTGCCTAGACATCTTAGGTGGCAAGTGATCCTTGTTCTTGATTAGTATCTGTGACAGTTGGCATTCTGTTTTCATTGTAGGATCCTTTTTTTACTTTGCTGTAGCTACCATTTCTAATGAGGTCTTCCAGCTTTCCAGTATAATCTGACTTGTCCATCATTACAGTTGCATTGCCTTTTTCAGCTGGTAGTATGATGATGATGTTGTTTCTCTCTAGGGATCTGATTGCCAGCTTTCTCCAGTTTCGTGATGTTTGACTGGGGTGGCTTGGCTTTCTCCAAGGTCTGTCTCACCTTCCATCTTAGTTCATCTGCCTGAGCCTGAAGGAACTTCAAGGCCACTTCCTTGATTCTGGCAATGATGTCCAACTATGATACATGCCTGATGGTTGTGGCAAAGTTGACACCCTTATTTAATACTCACTCCTTAGAGGCACTCACCTGATGTTGATTACTACTTTCACTGGTGGGTGATGGACCTTGTGTGCAACCTTCTGATCTTTCAATCTATTTAATCCTTGTACTTGGCAAGCCTTGACTACATTGAATTCATGTCTGAAGGATTTATCCAGGTCATTTTGGATCATTCTTTGGTTTTCTTCATTGGTAATTTTGTTGAATAAATCCTTGAGCCTCTGGGAGATATGAGCTTGTATTCTCTGTTTTATCCAACTATTTTACTGGATTCTCTATCAGACAAGGGCATGTCCAGCTTTTTCTATGACCAGACAGGCTGTCCTTGAATTGATGGGAAGTCTTGGTGCCAAGCCTGAAGGGATGAGTTGTAGATCTCTTCATTGGTGTAGGAATATCAGATGGTTTGATATTCATGCCAGTTTCTGGTAGGACTTTTCAATTTGTCTTCATATTTTTGGTGTATCAGGTCCATACTGATCCTTCAGTACCTGTCTATATTTCTGAGATGAGGTATTATGTACAGTGAGGTATTATGACATTCACCAAACAGTACCTCAATTTCAATACCCACCATCCATACAACATAAAGAAAGGGATTGTTCGCTGCTTACAACACCAAGCAAAAGTCATAAGTGGCAACCCAGAGACATTAGATAAAGAATTGGTCAGTATAAGCAGTACCCTACAATGCAACAACTACCCTGGGCACATGGCAGCAGCCCCAATAAACTGAGATAGGTGGGTACAAGAGGAGGACAACAGCACTTAGAAAACAGTCTGCCTGCCTTATGTGAAGCGGTTATCAGAGAAAATACAAAGGATCTGCGGTCCATATAACATCAGGACAACCTTCAAAAGCTGGACGACACTTTGCAGATATCTCTCCTGAGTAAGACCCCCCCCCCAGAGAAGAACATGAATAAAAGACTGTGTGTATGCCATCCCGTGCAGCTGCAGAAAGAAATATATAGGGGAGACAGGCCGCCCCCTTAAGGTAAAGCTTCAAGAACACCAAAAAGTTGTAACATGAGGGGAAGTGGAAAAATCAGTCATGGCTAACTACATATGGAGCGAAAAGGGAGATCACTGCCCTCTGTGGGATCAGGTTGGAATCATAGACAAAGAACATCATTGGAAAATTCGTAAACTTAAGGAATCAGCACATATGCTAGGCCACAAAAATCTCCTGAGCCGACCAAGCATAGAAATAAATACAATATGGGAACCAGTAATAAAGGAGTGCCAGAGAAAAGCAATAATAATAACAATGAAAATTACAATATGAGCTCTGGTAAAATAATGACTTGATAACAGTAAAAATTGCAATTTGTGCACTAGTAAAAATGGTTGCTGAAGACGTTAAGTTTATAAATCCCAGAAAATCATACACAGATGTTCTTAAGGACACATGGCGCAGTGGATAAAGGCAGTGGTTAAATCCAGTGACAAGACCCAAAGATGTGAGTTCAATACCTAGTTAAGAGAACTTGGAGATAGCTGATAACTGAAATACATTAGACATGGCACGTGGAACTAGAACAGTCTACCCCAGCAAGCGAAATAAAGGGTTCAATTCGACATTCCAACCACCTGAAGAAGGCCTGAGCGTACAACGGCCAAAACGTTGTGATAAATATGGCAACAAAGATGAGGACAATAATCCGAAAAATGTAAATAGTGTACATAATACCTCATCTCAGAAATATAGACATATATTTCATATTTTCAACAATGGCAGATAAAAATTTACATCATTTTTTTCAAAGATTATGCTCAATTGTAGAAAGAAAAACAGCTAGATTTTAATTTGATTCTTTAAATATTTTTGGTACAAAATTGGCAGGTCTTCTTTTACACTCAAAATATTCTTGGAAAAGAACATTCTAATATATGTAAATCTGATTGCATTTTTTTATGTCATTAAATTTACTTCTTAATTAATAATAGAAAAATTCAATTGTAATTCAATTTTGTTATTATAAAAAAATCCAACAGTGTCTGGAATATTTTTTCTCAGTTTCCAATTTCATTTACTTTATTTTTGTATTAATTTGAAAATTATTTTTAAAAAATTCAAATGCTAAAGTGTGAAGTAATCTAAAAAAAGTATTTTCACTATATGAGTTAAAACAAATAGTAACTCACCAATTTTTAAAATTTCTATTTATAAACAAAAGAAATGTAAAATTTAATAAAATCGCAATAAAACTGAGTTAATTTTTAAAAGAATAAATGTGCGACACTTTTTTTTAATCAGAATCATTGAATCAATATTCATTAGCCGTAACTAATCGAGAAAAAAAAAACATCTTCATTTACTTGACTTCAGGTTGGCGAAGAATTTTCAATCTAATTTTTGTTTCGAAGAAAGTTTTAAGGTAATCTTTTAAAGGACATCTTTGTTTGACCATTTACAGTAAAAATGAAGTAATTATATAATCTCTAAAGAACTGTGTAATATTCTTTATAAGGTAATGTATTTTTTAAATTATTTAATCTTTATATAATTATTATTATTATTATTATTATTATATTGTTTGTTTACATGCCGATCCGACAGATTGTTTCCTTCTTGTCCGTTTCCATAATGGCTGTCTTATCGTGGTTTTGTTTATTTAATTTCACAGATTTTAAAAAATTCTTTTAAATAATTCTTTTAGTTACAATCTAATTAAGAGTGAACAGAAGAAGTTTAGATTTACTAGGGATAAAATACGCATTTTACAGTTTTACTTTTGTTGTAATAAGTAAGTATTTATTTTTGCTGATTGGAAAATAATATTAGCATTTAGCAATGAGGTGTCTTTTTGTCGATTTGAATGTTTTATGTCACAAAAAAGTCTTCAAACAATTATCGAAATTATAGTTAGAAGAAAATATTTGTTGTTTTTTTTTTAATTATTAGAATTGTTGAATAGATCAGATTTTTATATTTTATCCCTAAAAAAATATTTAAAAATATTTTGCGGTTATTGATTGTTAGGTAAGAAGTGAAATAACCCAATCCATCAATATGTTAATTTCAAAACAATTTTATTTTTATCGAATTTGAATGTTTCGTTGAATTTATTCGCTTTATTGTTAATGTTAAAAATGTTAAAGAATAAAGAAAAGATCATCCTTTATAGTTTTTATTTATTTATTGTTTTTTTTAATTTAATTACTAAATTTTTTAAAAATATTGTTTTTAAAAAAACGTCTTAAGAATTAGAGAACATTAAATTTTAAAAATTTATAATGATGTAAACTAGAAAAAAAAAAAAAAGATAATTTTAACCGAACCTTTTCCTTAAAGTAAAGTAAACGGTCATTTCTTTTTGTTTGACATGGTGTTAAAAATTGCAGCACCTGCAAGTAAGTTAATGCTCGGTGGTAGAGCAGTGGCCAGGTTTTCGAGTCAGCTTTACGAGAAGTACGTATAACCTGGCTATAATTTTACAGATGGTCCTTTCTGTGCTTGTTCATTAACAATTTTCACAAAAGTAAAGAAATCTAGAATCTCTAGAAATAATTTGCAAATTATGAATTTGCATGTGGGTATTTTTACTCAAATCCAATACACAGGTTGACTTGCAACAACAACAAAAAACACTATTTTTGCTCTAAGTCTTGTATTCATTCCAGTGGCTTACTTAATGTTACCTTTTTACTTTGAAATTTTATTAATTCTTGGGTCAAATATCAATTTTTAATACAACCAATAAACTGAATCTTTTAATTTATCAGTGTATTGACCCTCATAAAAAAAGACATAGACTTGCATTGAAAAAAATAATTGCAAGCAATAACAGAAATAGAACTTAAAATTTCTTATATTTAATAGTATTTAAGTAAATAGTAGATTATTATAATTGTACTAGTTAAAACCTAAAATAACAAATTTAAATTTTAAAATAACATTTTCAAATTTCAAGTTATATATGTAAAAGTTTTCATTAATATAAGAAATGAAATGTTACTAATTAAGTTTTATAATTATAGTACCAATCTTGAATTTGTTGTTTAGGAATCATTTCAAAGGTAATTATATATAAATTTGAATGTAATTAGATTTGTTAGATAACTTGAAAATAGAAATGAATCTATTTAAATATTTATGACATTAACTAGCTATTTTAAATTGTTATATTCTATGAGCATTTTCTTCCAAAACTGTTTTGAAACCATAAAAAGGTTAATTAATTATTATTGCTATAGTTAGGATAAAATTTAATTGGCTGTATCTGATTTATTTATAAAATAAACTCAGATTAAAATTTAGCTACTGTTATATTTAACAGCACCCCCCCCCCCCCAACTCCCAAAAAAATTTAACTACTGTGCATAAGTAAGGTTTGACCATTTCTTTTATAGTTGAGAAGTTTGAGGAGGAGACAACTATGGTTGCCTTTCACCACACCTCAAATCAAGTTTTAATCCAATATATATATTTAAAATCTTTGGCATTTGCTTTTCATGTCATGTAACGTGTATTCTTGACACTGGAAAATCATAAAGAATGTACTATATGATTTGCCTACAATTACAAAGTTTCATTATTTTTGGAGGGAAAAGGAAGAGTTGAAAATCACCGGAAAAAAAATTATGAGATTAGTGTTTGTGTGTGCAAATTGTGGATTGTTTGTTCATTTTTGCTTTCACTTAAGATTAAATATTATTGGGCAAATCTTAATGATTTATAAACGAAGAAGAATGGATGAATTCATAAAATCACCAGGGTGTTCAAGAATTAAAAAAATGTTTCCTATATAAAAAGATATATTTATACTTGTTAAAATTATTTTCACTGATGAATAAATTATTTTACTATTTGTGAAACAGGAAGATAACATTTGTATATTATTTTATCAAAAAAGATGTTAATTAAATATTGTGTGAAACAGTCTATGATCTATGGGTCAAATCCACCTGCCATGACATTTCATCTGATCCATTGCCCATATGAAACATGTTATTATTCTTAAATTAGTTTACCTGTGCTATCAAAAATAACAATATATTTTATCCTTACTATTATGAGAAGAATTTATATGTGAGTCTTTAAATATATTTGTTCTAATTATTATTGTTGTCCTCTGCCTTTTCATTAAGCCACTCTTTTCATGTTCACATCACAAGTTCCATAAGGTTGTAGGTGAACCACATGTACTGTAGCAGTAGCTGTGTCTAGGGCAAGATAGACTGATGAAGCTCATCCCTCTTCAGAATGGTTTTGAATTTAGCTTTCCTTATCTGATTGCCACTACCTTGCTATTAACCTTTAGTTGGTGATGGAGATGGATTCATACCTTTCCAAGGGTATTTGTCCTTGGCTGGAATTTTAACTTGATACACTCACTTTTTGCACTTATAACCCCCTATGTTAAATACACATCCCTTTTCATGTTCCAGTGTCATCAACCTCTTATAGCATTCTGCCATTGTCATAAAACATACACTGCCAGTGCAAGAAAATAACTCTTTTCAGCAAAATTTAATAATACATACAAAAATGTAAACTTTTGATTATATATCTATGTATAAATAAAAATTATACTATATACAATGAATAAAATATACTTATTCTTTTTTCACCTATATCTTAACTCTTAGCTACACACACACACACACACATATAGGAGTTCCTTGACTTACAACTGAGTTCTATTCCTACAATATGTCATAATGCCATTTTTGGTGTAAGTAAGAATGTAGCTTTGTTTTTTTTTTCTTTTTTTATGAATAAACACTCACATATATTGATGCAATAGTAAAGTAATAATCTAGAACATAACAAAACATTTCTATGACATTCTTCCACTGCACAGTTTGCGTTGTATTTACAAGGTAAACGTTATAAGTTGAAACAAGATTAATGGAGATTATGTTGTAACAATGAATCATTGCAGTTTAGGACTGTTGCTTTTCAAAATGTCAGAATAACCCAGATATAAAAGAAGATGCATATTCATTATGTTGTCGTAAACATTTTAAAGTTATATTTCTTTTTTATTTTCAGGTTCAAACCTTCTGATCATCAAGTTGGTTATCTGGCCCAAAATTTTACTCTCTTCCCAGATCTTACCAGATAGCACCAAATGGAAAGTGATGCAGGTACAAGTTTTTCATCTTATGGTGAGGCTGTATTTCCACAGCAGTATAACTCCAATCTAAATCAGTCACCTGCAATGCATTCTCCTTCATTAGCATCCTCCAAAGAGAGAATGACGTCAGCAGTCACATGGCCGTCTCAGATGAATAAAAAGTCTGCTAGTAACAATAAGGAAGCTTGTGGAATGGAAGAATGTAAAGAGTGTAATAGGAGTGAAAATTACACAACTGCACAATCCCGATCTTTGTCAGATAAAGTTTACTCTAAGCCAAGTTCCCAGCAAAGCAGTTCACACCTTGAGACCTCTGCAGCTGCAAGTTCCATACTACTTTATTGTAATAATGACAATACTTCAGAGGTTAAGAACCTTTGTTGCAGCCCAACTGCAACAACAGATAACAGAAGTTTCCGTTGTGAATATTGTGGCAAAATGTTTGCACAGAAGCATAACCTGCAAATCCACACACGCACACATACAGGTGAAAAGCCATTTTCTTGCCCTGTGTGCCCTGCCCAATTTGCACGACGTGACACATTGAGAGTGCATTGCCGCATACACACTGGGGAGCGACCATATCCATGTGACCTGTGCCCTGCCCAATTTGCTCAGCGAGACAAGCTTACTATCCACCGGCGCACGCACACTTTAGAGAAACCATATGGCTGTGATTTCTGCATTCAGACATTTGCTCGTCGAGACACACTCCAAATTCACCGTAGGATCCACACCGGAGAGAAACCATTCTGCTGTGACAGCTGTCCTAAGCGCTTTGCTCAGTCTGACAAGCTACAGCGGCACCGTCGAACACACAAAAAGATACGAAAACCATCCTACTACAAGCCGACACCATGCAAAAATCCAGAGGAATATCCAACAGTGAATAACCATTTTTGGCAGGCTCTTGCTTCTTAAGGATATTCTTTTAAATCAGTTGATTGAAATATTTAGAAATAATTTCTTCACTTAAAATGCAAACTTCTGGAACTTATTCAAAATCCTTACAGCTATTCTTGTAAGGATGAATGAGTGTGGGCTTGGGCAAATATATTACTATATTTGAATGTTTCAATATATGTAGAGATGTATAAGGAATTTGTGAAGAAACCCAATAAAGTCAACCAAGAGTGGGGCTCAATCCCACAAGTAATTCTGTTGTTTTTTTGGTCTTTAATTCTGTTATTATTTAGACACCAGAAATCACAGGATATAGTTACTGATATTGGGTGTTTTGTAATCATTAGCTAATGTATGTAGTTATAACTTATCAGGCATAGACCTTTCGAAAGGAGACATTGATAATTTATTACTAACAGTACATTCTGGAAACCTAATGGTTCATAAATATAAGAACTAACTAACTTAGAAATGCCAGAATTTATCATGCGAGTCAATGTTTTCACCATAAAATTGGTATTGACCAACTCATGTTGGTAAAATTTTCATGATATATAATAAATATATCGTTAATTTCTGCTAGAAACACTGGATCTCATTCAATCACCAAAGTTAAGCAGCATCAAGTCCCGTCAGTATTTAGATGGGTACTGTAAGCAACCTTCTACAATCCAGAATATATTACAACGTTAGATAACCCACAAAGTGTTGATAATCCATTTAAAAAATTAAAAAAATGATGTTAATTTTGGCTTACAGTATCTATTTTTATTAGAAATAATTACAATAAATTATTTGGTAGTGTGCAATTTTATTATTCTACTCAAGAAATATTCATCATATAAATATATTTGATAGTATTTATGATATTTATTTTTTAAGTTCTCGTAGTGATATATGATGATGCTTATTAAATGAACTGAGAGTGGAAGAATGACCCTTAAATTGGGCATGAGAGCTCAGTGCACTTGAGTGAAAGATTCTTATCTGTCTTCAATCAATTCTGGCCAAATCACTTTGACATGGGACAAGTCTGAGATGGGAGATGTGATCTATGACTTTTTTCAAGCTGCCAAGAGAGAAGTGTTCAAACTCCATAAGAGAGGATCTGTTTTATCTGCTAGAAAGTTCACCCCAGGAAATACTACAAGGGGGAGGCATATTTGACAGTCTTTGCTCTCCCCATTTCCAAAACTGAGTAACAGCCATCTCATCTCACTGTTAAAGCCCATGAATAAACCAGAATAGTTCCTTCAACTGATTTTCGTTGTCTGCAATTTTTCAATAACAAAATCACTTTTTGATTATACCACTTTTTCTGCATCAGCACAGCAATCACTCAAGAAATGACATCTAAAACTTGTGTGATAGTTCAATGCTACAAGATAAATAAAAATTGCCATTGGTCACAAGAAGGATATAACTTCAAAAGGGAAACAAGGTATTGTAAGGTTATTTAGTGAAGGGGCCATGTTGGAAATAGTGAATAGAGATCAAAGGATAATCACAAAAAAATAAAAAACATTGGCAAAAACAAAAATGGGCTTTTAAGAATGTCAGAAAAAATGGATAAAAATAAAAAGGGTGATAAGCAAGAAAAGTGGAATAACCAGTACGAAAATATTTGAAGAAGCTGGTGTTGCAAATGTCAACAAGGAGAAAAGACAAAGGAAACTAAGAACATTGGCTAAAACATTAAAGTAATAAATTGCCATCTTTAAACATTACAAAGAGAAATGTGAAATTGGGTAAAGAGGTACATGAAAATTGATTTTGCAACAATCATTTTTAGTGATGAATGTACAGCTACACTGAATGAATCTGATGGTTGGGCTCTTCAGTTAATTAGTTAACCAACGATTATCTCCTCTTTATTTTAAGAGATTTGGACTGTATTGTAAGCAATTAAATTATAGGTCCCTTCAAGATTTATTATGGTTCAAGATAAAAGCTGAGAATTATTGTAAGTTCTTTGACAAAACTTTTTTTAATGATACAAGAAGCTTTAAGCTAAACAAATTCATGCAAAACTTTCTGCAAAGCTGATTATTGTCTACTTGCCAAAAAAGATTTCAAAGATACTAAACTGATGGAATGACTTCCAGCCACTCCAGATGCTAATCCAATATAAAATTTGTGGTATGTCATTAACAGATATATGGGAATAGAAAACAATATTTAAACAAATAAAATCTCTGGGAAGCAATAAAAACTGCTGCAAGCAATAACATTGATGTTAAATCAGTTAATAAAATCTGCTTGAAAAAGTGATGAATGTTATAGAATGTCAAGGAGCCCATATTAATATGTAAAATAATAAAATGATAAGTTATTTATGTATATGGGATATTATGTCAATTAAATACATATTTCTATGTCCTATATCTTCTGGATTTATTTATAAATAAAAAATTATATTGCACTTAATTTGCATAGTAAAATCAGATACCAAAACAAGTTATTATTAATATTTGTATTAAGCTGAAACTTATCCTGCAAATTTTGCCAACATCGGTGAAAATCTGACTCCTTTGTATATACCATAATATTAACTAAATTTAGCCTTAGTATCACATGAGGCAAAAAGAAATGGGACCACCTTCTAATTCGGGAGGAACTGCCTACTTTGAGAACTAGTATTCAAATCCTGTCTTTTAACTGAAGGACATTTTCATTTTGGTTCTTTAGTAGCTGATACTAAAAGGAATCACTTACTCTTCTTGAATGTGACAATAATGGAGAGGGAAGTATGATCTAAGTAAACAGGTTTTACCTGGAATTGAATACCAACCTCTCAGTTCTCAGTGAGAAATATATCATCCACCCATAATCTATATTATAAAAGAGGAGCTGATTCTATGTCCATCACACACTACTTATATATGTACATGCAAATGTGCATATATAACGTATATGTTTGTGTTGTGCATGCCAGCACATACACACACACACACACACACACACACACTTTGACAGAGTTTGAAATAAGACAATGGCATAATACATACCCTTCCCATTCAGTCTGGACAACCCCAACCTTAGCCTGAGTAATAAAGTCCTAAAGTAGGAGACAAGAAAAAAAAACATTAATTTTTTAAAATCTTTCAAATCAGATAATAATAAGATTTTATTGAACTTCTCAGAAATTATTTGGAAATAAATTTTATTTTTTTTTAATTTTGTAGAAATATTTTTAGGTCTGTCATAGAAACATACATGCAGACAATTTGAATGAAACTGAAATGGATATTTGTGTCTGGGTAACAGAAAATGTGCTCCCTTTCAAGGTACTTTTATGACTCCTGTATTTAAACTGAATATATTTTGTAATAAATGTAGTATTTTAAATGGACAAATAATTTAGATTTGAAATTTAATCGTCTTGCTGGCACATAAACTTATTGTTATCATTATGATAAAATATGATATATCCTCTCATTTTCTCACTGTTAAAAGTTTTAATTATTTTAAATAATGATGGCATCCAGGCCCGATATTTTAGATTTTATGGTCAGTGTGCTTATAGATATTAATAAGAATTTCTGTCATTAAAATTCATTTAAAATGAACTTTTAGTTATGCCTTAGACATATGAAAAATAATTTAAAACTTGATAATTTTTATAGATGTACAAAATTGTGGATGAAAACAAGTAACATCAGTAAATAACAATAAGAAAAGCCAAACTTTTATCAGCATTATCAAATGCAATCAGTGTTAATATACAATTATGATTATTTTATTTTTTACTCCTATCCAGTATTTGCTATGACATTATAAATCTTGATATATTTTAATAAATCCTACTCATGATATTATGTTATATAAACAGCTAGTTATTATTTGTAAATAAATCAATAAATCTGTAGCCTAATGAAAACAGTAAAGTTTTAGATAATATTTTTCAACATACTCCCCTTCCTTGTCATTTCAGTAGTTAATATTAATCAGAAAGATTTATAAGTCTAAACAAATTTGATATTTTGTGATGTTGGGGTTAAGGAAAATTCAATCTTTTTTATTTTAGAAGTGTTAAGATTTAACTTATTTATAAAACTCATGTATCTAATGTATTGTAGCTATCAAGTTGGTTGAAGTCAAGCTGGGGGCTGGGGTATCTGTCTATTGATACAAACTTCCTTTTTTCAAGTCGAAATTTGTGATAGTATCTATGTTCCAACACATTGTCTGGGTTTCAATCACAATACATTTTGTATTTTTATTTTTTATTTAATTTTTATTTTATATAAATTTCAATTATGAATTTTTAAAAAGAGGCATTCAAATAATATTTTTCTTTTTTATATGCACTTATCATTGGTACAAGTTTGTTTTTTTCATAGTGTATTTGAGTGCATGCCCTGATTTGCCCAACTGTACAGATGTGTGTACATATAGAATGTCATGTTTATTTGTCCTTTTCATTGCTTTCTTATTTTTTTTTTTAATTTTCCCACTTTACACTCATTCCTTAATTTTTTCTCTCTTTTTTTCCTTTATCCTCTTTTCTTTCAATTATTGGCTCCCATTTTTTTAGACAGTCTTTCATTTTTTATTATTTATTTATAAATATATTTTATATCATATTATATTATTCATACCTTCAGTGTACAGGACATGCAGATGCACAAGCCATGTGTAATTATTTAAATAGACATAATTTAGTTTATTTTAATATGTTATTTATAACAATAGTATGGATTTCAAATGTGCAATGCACTTGGCCAATCAGCATACTTAATACAATCAGTGTTAGTAATCACTTGATTATTATTTCAATTTTCATTGGATATTCATCAATCTGGCACATCTTTACTGTCAAATTGGCTGCATCACTGAAAGCTGAAGTATCATTTCTTAACCCTAGGAAGCAAAATAGTTTGTTTCTTCATTTTCCATTTTCCATATATATATATATATATATATTTTTCTTTTTTAAAAATATAATTCCATCACGACACAGAAATTTCTATGTTTCAAAACTTAAACTAAAGTTGTAAATTTAATTATAAAAATTAAACTTAAAATCCAGAGTTTCATTCCATTGTCAAGCAACGTTAGGAATAACTTTCTAAGAAATATTACTTAATTTATAAGTGTAGACAATCTTAATATTTTGAGTTGCTATGGTTAAGGAAAATTCAATCTATTTTGATTAGGGGGGGTTGGGTTTTAATTTCCCTAGACAACTTCTGTAACAATTATTAGCTTACACAGTCATGCTATGTTTAGGTGGGGTAGGTGTCTGCTCACAAACATAGAGATCCCTTATTCAGCGTGTCATCTGGGTTTTCGATGACAAAAGATATTTGGCATTTTTATTTATCTGCTTAATTCATAATTTTATACACAAAGATTTTTATTTTTTTAAATATGAGTAAGTAATATTTTTAATATTTAAATTTTATTCCTACAGATTTAAAGTAACATTTCTCCTAATAACTAATAGACTATATGGTATTTTTACACTTAAATATATTGGAATTTAATTACTAATTAATGCTCAAGTATAAATATGTATGTTTCATCTCTCTTATTTTCTTTTTTTTTCCAAAATTAATTATTATTTAAAGCAAATAGTTGACAGTGACTACAAAAAATAGCTATTTCATTTTGATTTAATAAATTTTTATTTTTCAGAAACTTAATAATGTGTAATTTTTCATGTATGCACAAAGGACATAGCTTTTCTTATTAATTTCCATTTTACTGTTGGTGTTTTTTTGGTTTCTATTAAATGCCAGAAGTATTTAGATAGGGATGTTTGATTTTGGTATTTAATATTATTAAAGGACGTTTTATGTGGTTCCACCTTCTTTTGAATTCATTCTTTGTGGATCCAATATAGAAGTTAACCATGTCTGGATGCTCTACTGTTTGTATTGAGCACATTTTTTTTTAAATAAAAATAATTGCTGAGAACACTGGATTTTAAATCTTACTGTTCTGTCTTCTTATTTTAATATATTATATAGGGTAATTCTTATAGTATGAGATGGACTTTTTGACTAAGTTTTTATTCCAAAAACATTGTCTTCAAAATACAGGTGTTTCTTATACACCAGGGTGTTTATAGCAGAACATCAAGGGTTACCAGATTATAGTGGTGTGGGACTTCAAGATTAAAATGAACAGTTGGTTTACTCGTGCCAAGAAGGTTAAGGGATGCAGATAATGAAAAGTAAACACATGTAAATTTAACAAAACAAGATAAGGAATTTATTAAAATAAGTTGTGTCAGTAGCTTGTTTCAGGAAAATGAATCCCAAATTTTAAAAATTGACAGTTTCAATGAATTGTCATGGAGAGAAAATATTTATTCAACAGATTAAATCATCTGACACAAAATAATATTAAAAAATGTTTAAACCATATTAAGAGAGTTCATTTTTCATATGTGTTATACGGTTGCATACATTCAAAAGTGGATGAAGCGAGATAGTTTGAAATATTTAGCTTTCTTGGATTGTTGAAATAAAGTTCTTTGAAGTTGCAAGTGCTTCGTTAAGGCCAATAGTATAATTAGCAAAATTTGACATTGGCAAAAATATGAACGCCTGGACACATGAACAGAAATATAACTTTTCACATTAATTCAGATGCTCTTCTCATTATTTAATTTTTTTCCTTATTTTATATAAAACAGATTTTTGCATAGGCTCGTTATTTTTTTCTCTTTCTTTTTCTAGGTTCAATGGCTAATTCCTATGAAAACAAGTTTTTCATTGAAAATTTCAAACAAGCCCACAAATTTCTTTCCATCTTTTTCCTCAACTCGTCCAAATTTGAAAGGAGTATGTAAAGGGAGTTATTGTTATTTTGTACTCACCACATGTCTCTCAAGAAATATAGTTTAGTAAAAATTTACTCTTAACAAATCAGTTGAATGCTGACTTAAGACAAAGCAGGTTATAGTTCCTCAAAAAAGCTTTAACATTTTTATTAATGCGTTTAAAGATAATAAATACAGACCCTTTTTTAAAGGAATCTTTACCGAACAATTGAGTAAAAAATAATAATAAAGAATGAAGGACAGATTCAAATTGATACACTTTTTATTTTTAGAGAGCAGCATGCCAACAATGTGATGGCAGGATATATATATATATATATATATATATATATACACAAAGCCCAATATACCCATCATGAGACATAGCCTAAGAATTGTATACCAGGCACATGCGGCACAGGCAAATGTCTGCAATATTGTGACAGGTTTTAATAAAAGCAATACATAATCTTGCAGGTAGGCCACAGTTAAAAATACCTTCAGGCTGGATAATCTAGTCAACGCAGTCTCCAATTGAGGGTGTTCCTAAGTATCTCGATTTGACTCCTAAGTTATTTTGGCTACTTCATTCTTCAAAATTAAAAGAAATAAAGAAACCTCTAGACTTGTAACCATGGTGCCAACCCACTACTCTGCATGAACAGAAATACACAGTGCATTTGTCCTTAGGAGACATGCCCAACTGGTTAAAGTCAGATAAACATATCTGTAGTACTGAATGTAATATTTACTGTAGTTTATCTTAATTCACCAAGACTATGTTGTTGCTGTTTGACTGTCAAAAAAGATTTTATCATATTCATCCCACACTTCTCCCATAAAAAATTCAGTACTTTGTGTTGTACAATCTTAAATCTTATGTAAATGAATAAATAAATAAAAATTGCTATTAACTTTAACAAATTTAAATAATTTGTGGTATGAAGTCTTTTTATTGCCTTTTCTGACATTTTGTTCCAGAATTGAAAATGTATATATTCCTTTGCCAATTTATTTAGTCATTTTTTTCAGTGTCTTCTACCAAAAAAAAAAAGTTGCTTTCTATCTGGCTTAATTAGCAAATTTATTTTATGTACATAGTTTTATTTTAATAATATTTATACAAGTGAACAATACCAAGTTTTTGAACAGTTATTCAATATCAAAATAAATAGGTTGTCTATAAAAATACTTGCTTAAGGGCTACCAAAAGTGGCCATTAAGTTTGATGTCTAGTCACTATTTGTAAGTAAATAAGGGGAACTACTCTAATTAACCAAAGTCCAACAACATGTAAATATTATTTTATATGTCTGTTGCCATATAAAAAATGAAATGTTTCTTTTATAACTTAAAAATGTAAAAAGCATAAAAAATATAATAATGGTTCTCAGTGCCTAGAGAATGTAAGGTAATCTAAGATCATATTAAAAATAAAGAAATGTGTTCTTTGTTTTTGTAGTGACAGGCAAAATGGACTTGCCCTATTTTGCATAGTGAATACTAATAGGTCAGTCATCACTTGGCACAGAGGGAGAACTTCTACATCACAGATGAGAAGACATCACAACAATATGGCATTACTGATAGGATTTCTAACACTGCTGGATGAACCTGACTTTGTGGAAGAATGGATTCATTGTTTTGTTGCCCATGTACCAACCAAAAAATTAAAAGACTACAAAATTACAGGAGGGGAGAATGAGATTGCGGATCCCTTTTTGGCTTTGGCAGGATGTGAAGCCATCAGAAAAATCTCTGTTATGGCGTGTCCCAGAAAAGATTTGACCATTTCACAAATTTTAGACATTATAAAGGGAAACTTGCGTTCAAAAAAGAAGTTTGTTATTGTTGAGAGGACAAAGTTTCTTGCAAACAAACCAGAGCTGAACGAAAAAATAATACAGTATGTAGACATGCTACAAGAGGCTTCCAGATTCTGTGAGTTTGAAAAACATGGCACTAAAGAAATGCCCATCAAAGATGAATTGATACAGTTGAGATTAACTGAAGGTATGTGTAAGACTTCATACAAACACAAAATTTTAGAATGGTTACAATTCACTAAAATATCCTTGGATGCATCTATAGAGTTTCTGCAACCATGAGAGCTAAGTGAAAAATTCAATACAGCCAAGAGTAATGCCAAAGAATACAGTATATCAAATTACCTTATGTGATGCATATACTGTGATAAAAAGCATGAACAGGACAAGAAAAAATGTCCAACTTTAAGACAAGCATTTCCACTGTGTGTGCAAGTATTAAAGGAAAATAAAAAAAGTAGAATATTTAACCTCCTGTCAGGAAAATACAGCTGCACTTGCGATACAAAGACATAAAGAGGAATGCAAGAGAAAAATTAAATTGAATGGCATAACTTTTCCTATGCAAATAGATACTGGAATTGCTGTCACCCTAATCTCAATAAATGTCTGGGAACAAATGGGCAAATCCAAATTAAAGAAAAGTTGGCTTAAACTAAGATAGTTTGATGTCTCTTTCATCGAAACATTAGGTTGTTCTGAAGGAATTTTGAGATCAAGATGCACTTTGAAATTATTCCTATCATGGTAGTGAAATGTGAAAAATGTCATGGACTCATGGGAATAGATGTCTTGAAAGTGGATACAACCAAATTAATTAACAATGTGAAGTTGGAAAGTAATGACAGGGATGTTAAAAGGATACAAGAGCATTCAATTAAATGAAAATAGTCAACCAGACTGCTCATTTACATGCTACCTTTAGTAGTTGCTAAACTCAAAACAATGGTGGAGCAAGGAATTTTAGAATATGTACCCCCTGGTGGTACTAAGTTGACCTCACCTATTGTTGTTTGATATAAACTGGATGGAGATTTAAAGATATGAGGGGATTACAAAATAGAAGTAAACCACAAAATATGCTCCAATTTGTTTCCTACCCCTAACATTGCAACTGCTAAAACAACTGCTATCTAATTCCTGACAACTTGTGAGTTGTCAGGAATTAGATACTTTGCTAAAATTGACCTCAATTCTGCCTATGAACAGATACAAATTAATGAAAGCTTTAAAGAGGTCACTACAATTAAATCTCTAATAGGCTTACTCAGGTAGAAGAGTATGACATGCTTTAAAAACAGAAATTGCAATTTTTCAAAGAGCCATTGAAAATGTAATAATTGGTGATATCAAGAATATGATCACCTATCAAGATGATATATGTATTGGTGATCCCAGTAGAGAAGAGCTAAAACAAAAAGATGGATTATGTTTTAAACTAATTAAAAAAATGCTTGGATGACCATGAACAAGGATAAATAGCATATCTGGGATACCAGATTTCCAAAGACAGAATTTCACCAAACACAAATTTGATAAATATCAGAGGTATCTGCACCCAGAAATAAAAAAGAATTGGAATCTTTTTTTAGGGTTAGCCAATTTTTATAGCAGATATTTGCCAAAGTATAGTGAACTGCTAGAACCCTTTACAGAGTTACGAAAAAAGAACAAATTTAAATGGACTCAATAGCAGAATAGTGTTGCGGGCTGGTGTGCACGCATTGTGAGATGAACACATGCGTCTCCTGAAATGCCCACAACAAACATAGTGGGCTCAGAGATTGAGTTCACCAGAAAAAATGTAATGAAACAACAAGAACCAATATATATGTACAGACAATGTATTAAACAACAAAAGATTTACAAAATGGTAAAGGCAATAATGTGTGAGTACAAATTAATGTGGAAAGTTTGTGCTTTAGAGTATTTGTGAGTGAATGTTTGTATGTACGCGTGTGTATGTGTTTAATGTTCATGCATGTCCCACAAGAGGGAACGCTTTCTTTTGTGAGACCTTTACATTTTGTCATATCAGTGAGAAGAGAGAGATCGAGACCAGATCTTTGAGAGCATCCCCTAGGATCAGTTTCAGAAATTAGGAGTTAACTCCAACAACAGCATTTGAAAATTTAAAGGAAGAACTTTGACCCTAAACAGGAAGTGACTTTAATTACAGACACAAGTGAGTATGCCATATAAGTGATTTTGTCTCAAGAATATCATCCTATGATGTAAGGTCAAGGTCAGCCAAGGCTAGCTATTGTATGGAGCACAGATAGAGCTCACCAGTTTTCATTAGGCAGCAATTTTCTGTTTAAATCTGACCATAAACCTTTAGAGTGTATTTTTAACCACAGGAAGGAGTTTCCTAAAGTTACATCTTCTAGAATTTTAAGATGGATCATAAAGCTCATGGCCTTAGCTTTTGACATCAAATATGTGAAAGGAAACACTATTCCACATGTAGATGCTCAATCAAGACTAAAGTTCAACAATGAATCATCAGACAATTCAGAAGATAAAATATTGCACTGAATTGAAACAGATGTATTACCCTTAGGTCATCTTGCATTTGGAAACTTACAGGATCCAGTATTAAGCAAGATTGCATGTAGAATAAAAAGAAACAAATGGAGTGTTTGTTCTAGGGGAGAGAGACCCTATAAAGAGATATAAAGAGATAAGGCACAGGTTAACTATATGTTTTAATACCACCAAAGAGATTAAGGAAAGATGTAATAAAATGTATACATGATGATGTTCATTGTGTAATAACATCAACACAGAGACAATTAAAATCAGAAGTGTGGTGGCCTGGGTATTTGTGTGATGTAGAAAAATATGTACAAAATGCCCAAAATGTAGGGAAATAAAAAACTTTTGCCAAACTAAGATACTTTCATAGCGTAAAATAAAAGAGCCATGTGCTTGTGTTCATATAGATCATGCACATGTTAAAGGTATAGCATTATTTTTATTTTTGGTTGACTCATTCTCTGGATAGCCTGAAGTTGTTAGAGTTCAGGATAGGAAGGCAGCCACAGCAAAGCAAATATTACAAGTGATATTTTCCAGAAATGGGGTGCAAAAACATTAGTCTCTGACAATCCAGAATTTTGTAATGAAACTTTGTGGTTAAAACAAATTGGATACCTCACTTATTCATTTGAAAATAAAATCATATATTTCTTTAGAGAAAAAATTATTACTAATGTTTCCCATTTCAAAAGCAAAAAATGTTTTTACATATGACCTTCCTTAATGAAAATCACCAATGGTTTAAAATGATGAAAATGTTACTTTCATTGAAAGTTTACAAAACTGAAGAAACATTGTACTTAATTATTGTTTATGTATGTGGTTATGTATGAGAGAGTGTGAGTCAACAAGTGAGAATGAAAACAAAATTTTAAGAAATATTATTTTCCTTATGAAATTAAGCATGTCATTCAAAAAGACCAAATGAGCCACAGTTTGCCCATGACTGATGTAAATATTAATTTTTTTTGTATTTTTTCATCTTTCAATGTTGATATGATTTTTCTTTTCAGTTTTGTAACAAACACAGAGACAAACAGGATCTGTGATGTACTGAGTAAATACAAACCTCATTATCTCCTTTAGACTATTCCCTTACTAACCAATCAGAATCACAGTAAAGATTCACTGCAGATCAGTTGTCCCTCCGTGCATCATAATGTCCAGCAGATTCAAATGTGAAACTTGTTCAACTTATTTCTGTAGATGTATACAAGAACGTCATAACATGGTGCCAGAATTGGTTGTGTAATCAACAAACCAGAACATTACAAAATCACATGGCCAAAATAATGCCAAACAAACATGAGGTTAATTTATCCCTGTCATTGTTCAGAAAAATTAAATCCCATAAAGTTAATTAGTAATATTAATTCATTCAAGAGGGGAGATGTGATGTATTGAGTAAATACAAACCTCATTATCTCCCTTAGCCCATTCCCTTATTAAACAATCAGAATTGCAATAAAGATTTGCTGCAAGTCAGTTATCCCTACATTTGTCATGGCACCCAGCAGATTCAAATGTTAATTGTGTTCGACTTATTTCTTTAGATGTGTACAATGTCATATCATAACAGGATCCTTATGATCTGATGTGAGCTATTAAGTTTTATACTGGATTGTTTTAACAAAAATCTTTCTACAAAATGTAGTTTTTACTGTGTTGCAGGAACAAACAAACACACTTATGAGTGGGAAGCAGATGATTATAATATAGATTATTAAAATAATTTGTTCATTGGTATTTTCATTTTCTACACTTAATTTTATATCTCAATAACTAAGTCAACATACTCAGAAATTAAATTGAATTATTTTTTAAGATTCTTAACCCTTTGAAATATTTCTAAAATTCTCCCTCAGTTTAAAATTTCACTGAAATAAGCAATAGATGTGCAGCAAATATAATGGTTATTGGTGCAAAAAGTGAAATTGGTGAGCTGAGTTCAAATTCCAGCCTAGATTTATTGTATTCATGTTCCCATGAATGCTTGTGCGAAAGGCAGGAATCTATCTCTTCTATCCTAAGCTATAGGTTAAATAGCATGGTAAACTAGGCTTCTTAGCCTTTGATGGAAGTCAGTCTAAGGGAATAATTGCTGTGAACTCAAAATCATGGAAAAAGCAACAGGAAACCACTCCATTGTTTTTCCCTTGAGCTGATGATAATTAACAGATAATAAAAAGAACTCATGAACATCTATGTCCTAAAGGTACATCTCATTAAGTAAATAAACTATGAAAGCTGGAAATATTTCCCAAATGCCTGCAAAATATTCTGAAGAAATAAAAAATCAAGAACATTTTATTTCTTGTTGCACCATAAAAATGAAAATCTAATGTATTATCATTTGAATTTGACTTTCTGAAATTAATTTATCTACATAATGAAAATATAAGGAGCAAATTAAATTTCTTGCTTCAAAGCAAGAAATATTAATCAAAGGCCTTTCATGGGGTATTGTCAGATTAAAATATTTTTAGAATTGTGCAGCTGGCCTATTCCAACTATGCATGTAACTATTTCTCTCCACATCACCACACTTAAAGTAAAATGTTTGGTAAATGATTGAGAAAGAAAGTTTGAAAAGTGATTAAATTGTAAAAGACTGTACTATCATGTTAACTACATCTTTCCAAAACTTGACTAAAATTAGGTCACAAAGGTTTTGTACATAGAGTTGGTACAAATTCCTTCCTTAAGTGACATATGTGATATACCCTTAGCTCTTTTTGATTCCTGATTGATTTGACAGAAGAATACCTGTAGTAGGTTGCTGTTACTTTCTGTGGTAGACTGGTTGCCAACCAAGGCTATAAGACTCAGGAAGAAGAAATGAATTCATACCTTTCCCAAGCAGGGTGTTTACTCATAAGTAAATGTAATGAACATGACATGAACTCAAACTTGGCTCTCTGATTTCTCAATGTAAGCTGTTATCTACTAGCCGTACATTCAGGCTTACTGATATTCCCAAGCAGCCACCCATGTAGGTACTGAACAGACTTGATGTTGCTCAACTTCAGTAATCGTATGAGAACAGATTTTTCAACATGACATGGCTGTGAATGTTTCAACTTCAGGACAATAAAATTTTTTGCTATTTCTTTTAATCTCCTATTAAGAAATTTCATTTTTTATTTATGAAGTTGCAATAGTGAAACTTACTGTTACTCAAAAACAAAGAAATTACTTGTTTTATATTTATAAAGCAAGTAATTTCTTTGATTTTGAGCAGATTAAACAAAGTTTTCTTTAAAAACTGAATAGTTTGTATTTGAATCTAGTCATATCAATGAAGAAATGTGTATTTTTTTAAATGCTATGATTTATTGTCAGTTTATAAAAGTTTATATAGATGCTTACTAAGTTTATTAATATATGCCAGAACCAAATGGGGAATTGATGGAATATATTGTACCAGTCTTCCTAATATAAGAAAGTTCTGTATGACTTGAAAATCAACATTTAAAGCACTGATAGAGGAATATGCAGCCATTTACAATCATTATATCAAATCAGAATAAAATTCTTTTTGTCGGTTTTGATATGTTTACTTTAAGTTTCCGGTGCTTTTATTTTATTAAGTAGAGACAGAGTGCACTGTAGATAACCAATTTTATTTTTAATTAAATAAAAAAATAAAATTTTGGAATCTTTTGCATATCACTACCATTTTAAATGCGGTACAAGGAAAATATGAGGGAGTTAATTAAATAATTCCATTCAGCTTTTTAAAAAAAGTATCTGAGAAAAATGCTTTTACTTGGATTCGAATGCTAGCCAATGACGCCTATGCAATTTATGACACAATTTATTCAGCCAAGAAGCAGGCTTTATAGTTTATATGTCCGTGTAAATGAAAAAGAATCTACGAATCTACCTTAAGTATCCAAGTAGTATAAATATTGTCACATGGATTAGCTAAGGTTCTTTTTTACGGACGGAACTGTCAATCGATATGACCGGTTTCTTTGTTGTTTACTTGAAATTAATTTCTTTTTTTATGTTGTCACTTGAACTTTACCATTTTGTTTTCTTAATTTAAATTTTTGTTTAGTATTTATTGGGGGCAAAAGCCCCAAATACTTTCTTTAACATTTCCGGTGATTTATGTATTTAATTTCTTTATTTTCTTTTGTACTTTTTAAAGTTCATTTAAAAAAGAAACACAAGTCTACTGAATTTGTCTTGTCTTGCTATAATTTGGACGAACGTACGAGCCATGTACTTATCAATTTATTTTTTTAAGTTTTTTAAAAGTAAACTAAAAACAAAAGGTAAGTGTAAATAATATAAATTAGTAAAGTATTTTTTTTAAACTTATTTTGCTGGCAAAATATTTTTCTTTCAAAATAGAATTTTAGCCCGCCATATCATTTCATTTTTTTTTTTCTTTTTTAAGTTTGAGAATAAAAAAAAAAATTCCGGTTATATCATTTTTTTATGCTACGGATGCCCAAAACGTAAATATCAATTTTTTTCATAATTTCTTTTATTAAGACCTCCGTTTTCGTTATTTCATCGTGTTAGAATATTTTGATAACTTGAAAAGTCATTTGAGATTATACGACACAAAGTACTGGGCTTCTTTTCTTCTTAGTGGGTGGGGAGTGAGATGACTTCTCTTGACACTGGCAGTCATACTAAGGCACTAATTTGAATCTGTCATTTATTCTTTATTATTTTTGTACTCTGTTGTTAGGTGAACGTGCTATCAGAAAATCAACTTTTTCTCTTTAAGAAAGATGTTAAAACTTTTAAAAACAACTTTGTCCTGCTTTTTCTCAAGTCAAAATTTAAGTAGAGAACTTAGGAGAGTAAGACTTTTTTTAAGTTCTGAAGAGGTTTGAGAAAAATTGACTAGAAGTGGTAGAAACTAGTTTTGCACACACTCTTTGGACATTAAAAGTAAAACTAACACTTTTAAAAGTATTGACGGGTGGGATACTAAACCTTTATCTTTAAAAAAAATTATATAAAAATTTATATCGCTGAAAAATACGCACGGAAAAACTCAACAAGTTTTCAGTCCTCATCTTTGGTGGTTGAAGTAGTTGGGCATTTCTATTTCCATGGTTATCACGATTTCAAATGCCTAACTTTGACACTTATTCCCACTCGGAAAAATGGCGCAATACATTCTTCCTACACAGCTGTATTTAACTATGTGAAGGTTAAAGTTTTTCATAAGTTTTAAATTTTGTTTTTTGAAAGTTGATAAAGAAAACAATAACTGATCTTCAGCAATGTTTTGTTTTCGTCCGCCTTTTTTAAGACTTAGTAGAGAAAGCAAAAAAATTAGTCTGTAGGCGAACCACTTTATAAAACCTTCAGTTTTCTTTAAAAAGTAAGTTTTAAAAGTATTTTCTTAAGTTAAAACTCAAACGTGATCGTAAAAAGTTTTGTTTTTGTTAGTTTTTTTTATTGTGTTAATAAAAGAAAAAGATTGATATTCTATCTGGTTCTGATGTTTTAAAGCTGATAATGTTCCTCATTTGAATTTATTTACATTATGAATATCTTATTTAAGTATTCTACTATTTTTATTAACTTTATTGCTCGGCGTTTCTTTGACCTACATTGAAAAAGTAATCGACTTGGCTTGGAATGCAGCAAAATCAAGACTATAGTGATGATTCTCTCTATCTACGTCTGCTTCGACATTTCCAGGGGTGGGGAAATCATTCAATTTTACTGTTAAAAATTAAATTGATGTTCCTTTAAAATAGTTCTATGAAAATTATTGATCTTAATTTTTAAAAGTAGTTTAAGTTTTGCTTTCGGTATCTACAGATACGTGTGAGTGTAAAAATCTTTGTTAATGTTTGGGATTGGGAAATTTAAGAAATCACCTGATCGAAACGATAAAACTTTTTTATCATAAAAAGTTCTTGGCTTAAAAATAATTTTCACCAGTCTCTAAAAAGTTTTTACATTTTTATTTTTTAACCTTTTCCTTCTAAAAAGCAGTCCAAAGTACGTCACTGGTAACGAGCTTTATTTTTCACATAAATCAAATCCGATGTACCTAAAAATTTGTTTTCTAGCAAGATTTTTTACGTGATCTATTTTTTTTTTGTTTTTCTTTCATAATTGTTGTTTTATCGGGCTTAAAAGAAACTGATGTCTTTTTAAAGCAAAATCTTTATTAACGCAAGTTTTCTTTGGGAATTAAATACTGTGTATTCATTCTCTACAACTTGATAAATTCGGTTCACTCACTGATCAAACGAGAAAGAATACAGTCGTCGAAAAGATCTGTGTAGTGTAAAATTTCTTTCTCACATTTTTCCACAAGTTGGATACATTTTGGAATGGAATGGTTTCTTCAAACTGACCACACTCCGAAAGGCGCATTTTAAAATTTTTATTGGCAAAAACTTTTAAAAGAACAATTACAAATGATCTTTTTTTAACTTTATATTTCTCAAGCAAGAATAAACATTAAAAAACTATCTCTTTCTGGATTTAAAAATAAAAACAAATATGAAAAATGACAATCTTTGTTTATGACCAGACAAATTTTCTTTCACACCTTGCGGTATGGGATTTTTTTTATTTTTATTAAAATCAAAATATATATGAAATTTTCCATTAAATATAATTTTAAATTATTCTGAATGGTTACTAATCATTTTTTTTATCATCATTAGTCTTAAGAATCCACCAATGCGATTTCATTTTTTTCCCTTTTGAATTTTGAATATTACTTTTTTAATGTTAGTAAGTTATTAAAACAGTGCATGAACATTGGAGATTTTATTTTTTTAATCAACAGTTTAAAGCAAAAGTAACAAACTGTCTTATCTTTTGACTTTGAGGTTTTTTCATTTTCTTCATCTTTTTAAATGGACAGTTTCTACTTTATTGTAAATATTTTAAAATTAACATAGCATTAAAAGACCATTCATAACAAAAAAAAGTGCTAACTAAAAATATACAAAATAAATTAAAGGCTAATTACTTTTAAGCCTACCGACCACTCCTGCTTAAAGAGATGGTTGGTAGGACTTAATGTAGGTAACTCCACGAAATCGCTAAAAAAAATGGCATAGCATGATAAAAAAGACATCAAACTTGACTAAAACAAAATTTTATCGTCTAAATGTTTATGAAGACGAAAGACCAAAGTTTTTTTTATTTTTAAAATTTTTACTTTTTAGGACATTCTAAATTTTTATTAAAAAAACCTTGTTTCTCTTTGTATCACCGGAACTACTAAATAATATATACAATTTTTAGCATGTTTTTTTTTTTGTATGACAAACATTAATTTGGAAAATCTTGCAAAAATAAAAATAATTGTCAAAAGTTAATGAAATTTTCAGAAATTATTCATAGATGATGGAAATTATTATAAATGTTTTTTTTTTATTAAAGTCATGGCAGAAATTTTTTTATTTTTTTATTTTATGTCTATTACCCCCCTCCCAACTAATTTTATGAAAACTCTAGAAATTCGATCGCATCGGGTTTAGTGATTACAACAGTTAAAAGCATAAGGCTTTGAGGAATGCAAATCATGTTTTGTTTTTTTTGTTGTTTTTTTTTTAATTGGACCCCACGTACCTGGAAATCAGACCTGAATTGTAACATACAAAACTCAATAAAACAAAGATATTATTTAATTTCAAATGCTTTTATTTGCTTTTAGTTGTTTTTATGAATATGAACAATATTTTCTGAAAACAAAAAAAATTTTCGATGAAGAATGAATTTTTAATACAATTATTTGTTATTTCTTTAATTATAATAGATTTTTACATTTAAGTTGTTAAAATATTATGAAATTAGTTAAAAGTCGCATCAGGTTTCATAAGTGTCCTTACGAGATAGATCTTTTTTTAGCACATTGTAAACGGTATCGTTTTGGCTAATCAGAAGATCCGCAGTAATTAAGAAATGTAATTTTGTGTTTATAATCAGGCTGTAATTATAAAGTATGGAAGACCAACCAGAATACAATTAAGTTGCCTTATTTGAGTTGAGCATTGTTCTCCGCTGTTAAGGCCTTTACTTTTGGGAAATGTGTGCAGAAGTTGATTTGATTTGATTTTTCAATTTCAACTGAGAAGGGTACCTACAAGTATCAGTATCATCTTATGAAATTAATATGATCTTATTTTTATATTAATCTCAGTTATGACATTTTTCCATAAATGAAATATCAAAATTAATAATAAAATGAATGGAAATACAAATAACACAGTAAAATGTAATAAATGTACATAAAATTATAGTATTTTATGTACACTTCTGATAAAATTTCATAAGAAAGGTACCTATAAATTAATTAGATACCTTATGAAATTTAATCTCACTCTTAAGTCTTATATTTTCATTAAAGCATCTTAAACGTAAAGGTGAAAGCTAAGTACAAAAAAAAAATTAGAGCGCTGAAAGTTTTCCTTAAAAATAATGAGGTAAAAAATTTGTTCACTTAAATAATTTCACTTCCCTGCATCCGTAGAAAGAATTATCCTCCTGTAAGCTATCTAAATGTCATAGAAATGTCTTTTGTCACCTGTCAAGTGATGCGAAAAGTTATGACCTGCTTTGTTTTATTTTCAAATTACATTTTTTTGGCACAGAAGCTAAGTTAAGCTTGGTTCAAAATATTTTAAATAAACATAATTTCTGATTTTATTAAAATAAGTTTTGAAAAAATGATAATTGATTTCTAAAAGAATTTCAAAAAGAGATTTTCATCTTTTTTATAAAATGGAAAAAAAATGATTGATTATCTGTCAGTTTTGATGAGAAAAAAAAACAAGATTTTTAACGAAAATTTCGGACGTGCTAGGAACGATTAAAAAATGTAAAAGAAATACCCCCAAAATACTTTGATCTTTCCTCTTTAATAATAACATGAACATAGACGATAAAATTTTGTTTTTGGCAAGTTTGGCGTCTTTTTCATCATGTTCTTTTTGTTTACTTTTTGTGGAGGTACCTAACTGAATGCATACTGATTCCAAAAGCTTCAAATGATAATTGGTATTAGCCTTACTCAGCATCTGGACAAACTACTGGTTTTTAATGAAATATTCAGTTATCGCTGAACATGATATATTAACACGCCTATGTAAATTGTCCACGTTTCCCTTGCAAATATTAGCATGTTGGTTGATCTATGCTTCCAACCTGTTCTGCCTAACATTTGAACTTGTAAATTGCAGAACATCTCTCCAGACAAGTTGGTAACCAAAAAAGGTGAAACCTGAAAATCGTAGTTCAAATCTTAAGTATGTTACATGAAATATTTTAACTTGAAAAGACATGTTTAGGTTGATGGTTATTATTCTATTGCTAATAATAGCGACATTAATATAATCATATTAATTAACCTTTCCAGGACTTCAAATAAACACTTTATCATTCAAAGAGTATGTGGTCTCATTTCTTTACTTGTAAAATCCTGTAAGCAATTTTAAAACTTTTCTATATGACTCTGGATTGAATTCACAGATGACAAAGGATCAGACTGTATCCTATAAGAAAAACAAGATGCATATTTGGAATTTCCCCATGAAGAACACTGAATATGATGTAAAGGAATAAAAAAAAAATGTACCTGTGGATGAAATAAAGGATTCTGTTTCCTGGAAGTTTATCAGATGTCCATGGTTAGACTATAGAACATAACTACCAAAACATTACAAAAGACCTGGTCAGAAACTATAGATGTAAGTCAATAACCATCTCTGTCAGTTTCTCTTTCTATTATATTCTATTATATATCTGCTATAAAAGTAAAACAAATCTGGAAGTGAATAAAGTAGACTGTTGCCCTTACAAGCATGTTATACTTGTATTCAAAGACGCATATTATTAGTGAAACAAAAATATTGCATGAAAATATGAGTTAATGAATAATTTTATTTTCTTTCTATTTACTTGCAAAATATTTTAATGAGAACAAAAGTAGAGATGAATACTTTAGCTTAATGGCAACGGAAGTGGTTAAATTAAATTGCAAAAAATAGCTGTAAAAGATTTACAATAAAAAAATTATTAGTTCTTACTAATTTTAGGTTTGTGGTTTGATTTTTTTTTGATTTTTTTTTTTTTTTTAAATATTAACATAAAATCTGATCACCTTCAGTTGCAAAATCTTTTTTAAACATTTAACCCCAAGCAAGGTGGGGTGCCACTAGTATACAGGGGGGTTACAGGGAGTGAAAATGAGAAAAGATTGAGTATAGGGAGGATTGAGGAAAGGACAAAAAAATGAACGGGATTCAAGAAGATAGATGGTAATTGACATTGCATTTAAATTTTTGAAGATTGTATTTATCAGGGAAGCAAGTAATTGGAAGGGAGTTTCACAAGTGGGAAGTGCAAGGAAAGAAACTGTTCGTCTGTTCCTCTGCTTCTCTCCAATATAAAGCTTTGACTTTTTTCTTTTTTTTTTTTTTTCTTTTTTTTACAGTAGTTAAAGATTACTATTTCTTACAAGCTGTTGCATTAATATCACTAAGTCGTAAGTGCCTCTGAGCAAATTGATTTTAAATGAGAAAGTTTTTCATACTTTTGATAATTTTAAACAGAAACATCTAATTGTAAATATCCTGCTAAATTAGGAGCTCAGATGCTTATTTCGTCAGGATATTTGGAGTAAGTCTGTTTATACAGTTTTCTTTTTTAACATGACTTCTGTCTGAATCTGAAAAAAAAATAAACTTAGACAATACACATTAATGATGAAATTAATTTCCCACACCCACCATTTTGTGGGCTTAGAAATTATTCGATAGAATTTTTATATTTTTACATGCAAATAACCTCATGAATTTTCATTTTTTGCTTTAAAAAGTTTTTATCTCCATCTCTTCTAGTTTTGTGATCCCCACTTTTTTTAAAGAAGAATCTTCATTCTGATGTTTATATTCATATTGACTGCTGTTTCTAATGACCAGAACCTGAAGTAAGTATCAAAGCCATTAATTTTTTCTTACAATTCTTCTGTTTTCAATTTTAGAATGTAGAAATAGATTTGAAATAATTGTCCTTTCCAAATTAATTTACTTATTAACTGTATATTATCAGACATTTCTTTATATTGTTTATTTTTTTCTTTGCATTATGATGAAAATAAATAAGAATTTAACATCAATATTTTATTTTTTATAGTAGGATTCATTTGAATAAAAACTACCATTTTGGTTTTGTTGACCCATACATTCTAAGTTGGATTTATTAGACTATATTTATCAATGACTGGCTGGCCTTTTAACATTCAGGTCATAAATACCTTACACAAAATCGATTGTTTTTGAATTTGATCTTAAAGAAAGAAAAAAAATTGAAAAGAAAAAAAAAGAAAAATTGTTTACTTATTTAAAAAAGAAAAATTGTGTACTTGTTTTAAAGATTGTTTACTTGCTAAAAAAGTGTTTACCATAAACAAAAATCCTTTAGATATTTTCTAAAAATAAAATTCTTTTAAAAAAATTGTTTACTTATTAAAAAGAAAATTTTATATATATATATATATATATATATATTATTCCATGTGCATGCATTGCATTAACTTTAGAAGTTGTTCAATTCTGATATTGACTTCAATTGGAATATTTTTCTGTGATACAGATCCTAATATGAGTTTCATAAGTTCATGATTTTGTTATTAGTGTGTAATGAAGCTAATGTGCTGATCTTTGATATTTAACATTACATTTTATTCACTCTGTTACTTTGAGTCACTCTCAGCCAGCCCCATGACCTTGTCTGACACATGAACCTTAATTCTCCTGTGATGACTGAGACCACCACCTCTTCTCTGAAGCAATTGTTTATATATATCCATATATCCACTGTTTTTTTCTCATATGTAGACTTACTCAGAGGTGTTAACCTCTACAGTTGACACTGGCAAATGAGTGAATTACAGATTTCCCCTTCCCAAACTGAGGTTATCTTGGACCAACTCTGCACTTGGCTTTCTTTGATGGTCTGGTGTGAAACTGAGGCCAGGCTTATTCCAATTGTTATGTTGTGGTTATTTCTCTTTTATTTTCAGAAAAACAGCTGCTTTTTATAATTTTATTTTATTCATATTTTTTTTCTTTTACTTTTCCTCACCAAGGTTTTTGAGATAGAACACAATCAAAATGTCTACCACTCCATTAGTAAACTGCGGACTACAGCTTACAACAACTACAGAGCTTCCTCCGATGGAGAAATCTCTCTCCCCTATTGGTGAGATGGAAATGTCTGTTGTAACAACTACAACAGACTTGCCCTCTGGCACTGATACCAATACCATCTCCACTACGACCACAACTAGCTGTGACATCTGTGGAAAAGGTTTCTCCCGTGCAGATAACTTAGAAAGACACAAGGCCAGCCATCTCCAAGGAACTAAACTCTATACATGTGAAATCTGCTGGAAGTCTTTCTCTCGACGATCCTATTTGAAACTCCATCAACGCATTCACAGTGGAGAGAAACCCTTTGAATGTGAGGTGTGTGGCTATGCCTTCAGTCGTCATGACCATCTTGTTATTCATTTACGGACACATCAAGGTCTGAAACTGTTTACCTGCGATCTCTGTGGAAAAGCATTCAGTCGCCGATACTATCTAAAGGTGCATCGTCGGATCCATACAGGAGAACGTCCATTTAAGTGCAACTTATGTGGCTATGCCTTTAGCCGCAGTGACCACTTACTGAAACACAAACGTCCAAATAAGGGCCTGCGGAAACTAAGTTGTGTCCCCCAACCACACCTCACTGATGAAGAGGTTGCAGCTGCCACTGTGGTTGAAGATCCTACAGCTCTACCTGAACATCAGGACCTGGGAATCAGTATCGGAGTTGTTACAAATGCAGATGATGTTACCAATGGTCAAACTCAGATTACAGAGACAACTGTCAATGAGCTCACAGTTAATGAGATCAGTGTTGACCATGTCAACTTCTTGCACAGTGCCGGAGTTGAGGTAACTCTACAACCTCAAGTGACCTTAGATGGTCAACACATAGCAGTTGCTGTCCATCCACAAGTTGACTTGGGTAATCATACAAATATCTTGCACTTTGCAAATGTGTCCCATCAGATTGACGTGCATACTACCTAAAGAGGTTTTGTTAGGTAGTGAGTGAATAGTAAAGTATAATATGTATTTTTTTAATTCCAAAATTGTTCTTTGTATACTGTTTAACATTTCACCCAATCCATTCTTCAGCTCTTGTCAGATGATGTCTCTTTTTTTCTCAATGAAAAAAGTGTTACTGATAAACACTGAATAATGGATTAACCAAAATATTAATATCAAGTATGCAAAGGAGGAGTTCAACTGTCTGTATAATATTTGGAATGTTAATGACTCTCTCAAAGTTACAGACAATCATATTTTTTTTTCAAATCCCTCCCTCTACACCAAACTGATACATGGGCATATCTACAAACAGATACACTAGGGAACTGATGAGGATATTGACTCTCAACTGAGTATGTTGTATTTTAATTTTTTAGTTAATTTTACAAACAAAATTAATATCTGAAAAATAAAATTGTATTGTGATAATACAATTAGTTCCTCTAAAAACTTAAGACAAAAATATCAGTTGTAAGCAAATGAAAGATGAAACTAAAATTATGAAATTGATTGCTTACAAATATGAATGAAAAAACAGGCTTGCATTTAAATTGAAGATGATACAAAATAACTTTTAAATACACAAAATAGGACAAATGTAAAATCATTTAAGGATCATTGTGTATGTGTTCTGCAAACGCATGTATAAGCTTATGTTAAGAGATGAAAGAATTTGCAGTAAAACAAGTGTATGCATATTACAAAAATTAAAAATTGAATAAATTTTTATAGGTGCTTATGCTTAAGTATATTTTGCGAAGGCACAATGTATCCGTATAAATTAGGAGAAAGTAATTTAAAATTAATTTTAGAAAACTAATAAAGTTTTATGCACAATGTCTGTTTTCTCTTATATACGCATATGCAAGCACATTAAAATTAAAATGTCACTTTTCCTTTGTTTAATAGTTTAAATTTATATTCACTCTATCTGAAAGCTGTTACGTCTATAAATATAAAAACAATTTACAATATATAGTATCTAAATGAAAAAATGTAATATTTGAATAAAACTAATTTGCAACCAAACTCTGCTTAAATAGCCTAGTATTGATGGTTTTTAATGCTTCAAGTGTCCATTATTCTCACCACCTATTAATACACTGAACTTGTTAAACTAACTCGGTGAAAGCTATTTCAACCTCCAATGTCTCAGTTTTGCCCAAAGCTATCACAGTGAATGTCATAGCAAAAGGTTACCAAAGACATGGTGTCCTTGTAGGGCATTTATTTTTTATTTTCTTTAATATATTAATCCAGCTCATTACTAGTCATGTCCAGGTGATCTATTTTGTAAGTATTTACCCAATATCTCTTGACTAAGGAAATAAAAGTATTTTTTGGCCATACTTTTATCTCTCTGCAAGAATACTTTTCATATTCATGCTAGCAAGTGACACACTTATTTTTCCCTATGTTTGACAGCAGTAACTTTTTTTTTTTTTGCATTTGCCTCTTGGTGACAACTTTTTCATAAAGAAAGATTGTGAATATTATTTTTCTACATTTTTCTCAAACCTCAGATTTCATAATTCTGATATAATCTGTTAGCTTCTTAAATGCACTGAGCATTCTTCAATTATGGTATTAGATACCAGTCTGAACACTTTCAATTGATTATCTTCCTTGGGACATTGAAAAATTTTATTTTGGTTTGGTTTATCATGTTGTCCCAGGAAGCTTAAACTCTTTTTGATATATATTGTTTACAGTATGTAACTTTGATGATCCAAAATTGCCTTTCAAAACCCCATGACTGATGAGAAACTTTTTTAACATAAATAATTCTAGATATTTTATGCTTGACATTAAAAAAATATGAAGAAACATTCATTTGCTATCTTTTTGCCTTAAAACTACAAATTTATTTAACACATTTGGTCAGATTTCTGGATTTGCTGTATCTGAGTATAGATTTTAAGATTGGTTCAGTTTTTAATTTACTTTTTAAAGATATTTGTTTAATAATAAACACCTACTACATTAAAAAAACAACAACTTTAAATGGGAGTGATAAAAGCAATGTAAGCAAATATATTTCACTCAGAATAGTCGAGGGAAATCATTGGATATAGCCAATCCAGTTATCAAAATTCTTTTTACAAATAACAAAACTTGGAAACTTTAGCATAAAAAAAATCTCGGTGAATAGCAATTTTGTTACCTCGCATTAAATGTGTTTTTTCTAACAAATATTAGATGTCATAATGAACAGCATATTAAAATTTTTAAATATGGAGACTATATCCAAAGGAACTTATTTTGCTTAATATAAATTGTGTATAAATGTCAAGATCAAACACAATTTACAATCATTAAAGGAATATGACTGACTGAATAAATGAATAGATGGCCTTAATTTGTCAGATGATCACAGTTGCAAAATAAATATGCACAATTTCTAAATTTACAGCAGAAGTAGAAATATTCATTAAAATGTTATAAAGTTGAGAAATAGTAAATAAAATAAATTTCTATTATTTATTCTATTGAGATAATGTACATTTACTGATGCTGACTCTTCTGTTCTGACAAGGACCCCTTAGGGGCTAAAATGTTGTATAATGTGCAGAGGACTTTCTTCCCAGTCAGTACCTCTTCTATGGAGATGGCTAGAGTTAATTCCTGATGGTTGTGGCATCCTCAAAGAGGAAATGTCAAGGGAGCATATAAAATCATTATATGGTCAGATGGAATTAAAATTCTTTGTATTGAATAAATCAGGTTTATAAATTTTCTTTACTTTTGTGAAAATATATAATAATTCAAAATATATTGGAAATTATATTTTCCAATTTGTTTTCTCTCTTGTTAAATAATGAATATCACATTTAAAGTCAAATGCCAAAACTTTTGCTTCAAATATAAATCAGAATAAAATTTTTGCATTTGAGTTTTCAAAAATGACCTGACTAAAATGACAACTTCAGTGTTTGAAAATATTCCTAATTTTGAGATATATAATGAAGATTTTGCAGATTAAATAAAACCACCTATTTCCTGTGGCCAGTCATATTCTTAAAATAATTTTTTTCCAAGTGATAAGCAATTAATCTAGGTTATTCTTTGTTACTTCAGGAGCACCTCAAACCTACTCCCCTCCCCCCACTCAACACGTGCCTGATTATTTCCTGATTATCTGTCTCTCTCTTTTGCAAAATTTCATTCTTGATCACCTGTGAAAAATCGTCCATTGGATATATTCAGCATTACCCAAGTGTTGTGAATCTCATTTCAAAAGAAGTATAATTTCCAACTGACAACTGTTGACTTTTATGATTTACTAAGCATAGCTTAGATTTGGCACAAGGCTGCAAGTATGGAGCACCCAGTGAGGATCAAACTCAATACTCAGCTGCAACTGATCTAGTGGGACAAGCTTGCTAATCATTTACACCCTGTCAAAGTGCTCCTGCTGACTTTTATGACAAAACAAAATTTGTTTGATCAGGCTTGATGTGCTTTTAAACTTGTAAATAAAACACCTCAAAAAATAAAATAATTGCTGGATTTTTTAAAAATTATTAAAATATATAATACTTTATGCTAAATTTTATATTTTGAAAATATATTTCAAGGTGTATTTAATGTTCTCAATTCAACTGCTTATAAACAAATTCATCTTTCTGCTATTTTTCTCTTCAGTATCTATTTTGGATATTAAAATATTTTGACAAATGCATTCTTCATTCATCAATGGTCATAATATTTAAAAGAAACAAATGTTGGTTAAAATTCAATTATTTCAATATTTTTGCAGTCAATTAAATTAGTTATGACTAAACAATTCTTAGTTATAGGTTTTATTGTATTAAAATTCATTAAGTGCTTTTAACTTCACAATATGGCAACTTTTTTTTTTTTTTTAAGTTTAATTATCTATGGATAATTAAGAAGTGGGTGTTCTTTCAAAATGCCCATTTCCATTTTTCACCAAAACAAATCCTATGTTGTTGATATTACACCTGATCTAACTTTTTAATTTCTTCCAATCCATCCATTTTTCTGTTTGCCTTGTTCAAGAATTTTAAATCTTTGTCCAAACTGAAATCTTAGTTTGGATTCCAAATGGGGAAAATTTGTCTTATATTCATTTTCAACCAATATTATTATTGCATAAATTGTTCTATGCCAAATTGTTAACCATGTAAGATCAATATTATTTTCATTTTAACCATTGAACCAAAAAATGGTACCATTAAAATAATTCATGGTGTGTTATGCCAAATCATTGAGTAGTTGATGTCATAGCTTACTTTTAATGGCTGAAAATCATAGAAATACTGAGTTCATTTTCATTAAATCATTTAAACTAGTGGCTCCTATTCAATATTTTTCACAATATTATTTACATATTGTTATTGACAGTGTTTTTTATATTGAAAAATAGAATTTTTCAAAATTATTTCATTACAAATTTCAACTTTTCAAAATGAATGCGTCAAATGTTGCCAGATGACTAGAAAAATACAATTTTAAACAAGTTTTGGTATTTGAAAGCAATATCACTAAAATTATTTATCCTTTATAGTGACAGTGTTTTTTTTTTGTTTTTTTTTAAATATAAATTCGTGCAACAAGATTGCATCTCACCACAATACAGTGCATCTGATAAGTGGCTATTCTGAAGTTAAAAAGAGCAGATTATTCTTGTACAATATTTTAAAATATCTAAAAGGCCAGTATTTCATTTTTCGTCCATCAAAATTCTAAAAAATTAAAATATTGCCCAATAATAGCAGCATAAACTTATTTTTCTTGCTTGTATTAATACCACGTCTTGTACTGTTATTAATATTATTGCACAGTTGTCCATTTTTAAGTAGCAACAGTTTATGAAAACAACTACTACAGCAGATTTTTTTTAATTTTTTTTTATTGGCACTAAACACTTTCTAATTTTAGTAAATTAAATTCCTTTAATGATGCTTTTCTCGCTTAAAATGTTCCTGACAATCTGGAAAAAGTTGTATATTTATTAAACAATCTATTACTATTTCATAAATGGTTTGGTTAAAAAAAATTGAAATCATTCATTTTCCTAAATAAAACTTATTTTATGCATGTTTGATTTGGCTAAATAGAATTTCTGTTTGTATATTTTCTTTTCATATGACAAAAATTTATTATCTGCTGAATTCCATTCTTATAACTTTAAAACTTTAGCATTGCCCTTAATTTGAAAATGTAAACTGTTTAATAATTTTCATTCAGAGTGAAACAGGAATACATTTTTAATTGTTCTTTTTCAAATGCCAATGTTTTGTACTTTTTTCCTTCTAATAATACTGTCACTTGTGTTGTGTAGGAGCCACTAAACAATTTTGTGTGTGGTGGTTTGGTTATTTTATCATTTTGCAAATTTGTATTTTGGTTTTGGCTTTAACTTGTAGAATGATAGACACTTTTTAAATATTCTTTTAAAAAAATTTTTTTTTTTATCAAAGGAGTAAATAAAGATTTGATAACAATTCCTTGTGTTATTGTTCAATAATTTTCATTGTTTATAAAATGATTTAACAAACAATTAGCTTAACAGTAGCCAAAGCAGCAGTGATGCAGACAAATCCAGTTTTAAGGCAGGTATCCAAAAGAGAAATCCGAGGAACTTTTATAGAATTAAAAAGTTGATAATCTACTATAAGATAAAATGCAA
>CAXIWW010000989.1:47500-150000 GCA_964036315.1 Acanthosepion esculentum
CTACTTCACGATAGACTGAATAAACAGCGATCATCAGATGGGTCCTAATTTGTTTTAATAATTACACCGCTTTTTCACACATTTTACCTTGATTTTGATGATCAAACAGCCCAAATTTTGTGAAATTTTAACACCTCGACCATTTCACACCTAATCCAATTTTAATTAGATACTTAGCGCGATTACCGAAATTTCTTATGGAATCATTTGCATAATTTTTTGAGGTTCTTTTCGAGCCATTATCTACGGTATGTATCATTAAAAAGGTCCCAAAAATCAAATTTTCAACCTCCTATTATCCCCCACCCACAGCTACTGCAATTCACTTGCAGTGCTGGTTGGCCATCTTGGACCAAGACATGAGCTGTAGTGGTGGGCTACTGTATCAAAAACAATAGAATTTTTGTATTTTATATTTAATGATCTATTATTATTAGAAAGGAGTTGTTTAATATTTATATGTCAGAAAAGAAGATCATTAAATATAATAGGTAAAATGTCTATTGTTTTTAACAATACATATTTAAAAGAACAATTGCTATCCAAATATACTAGTCCTTGTCAAGGTTGCCAAATGGTGTAACATCTTTTTAACAGTTATTACAGCTATGGCGGTAATTATAGAGAAAGTTTTTTCCAAAATCTCATTCATCTTTGTCAACCATTACAACATTGCAGTAGAAAGACATTTTTTAAGATATCTAACAATTTTACAGAAATCATGGAGAAGTGGATTCATGTTTATTTCATTTTTTTTTTTTTGCAAAAATATTAGTGTTAAGCAAATATAAGCAGTCTCAACTGAAATTCAGATTCAGTTTACCAATTCTGTTTTCCATGCAAATTCTACTTTTTTTTTATACCAGTGACAGTGGTTTATACTGCAATTAAGGTGAGTGTACCATAGTTACATTTTCTGGAAGAGAGCACATAATCTGTCATGATTAGGCGTTTGAACAATGGTCAATAATCTGTGATTTTATGCTAGCAAAAGCATGAACAGCTTTCAAACAGGTTTTGTTGACCCAGTTTCACCAACAAAGCATCGGTCAACATGTGATATGGTTTTCAGGTTCTTTCCAAAGGTAATGCATTCTGAGACCGATAATGTCAAGAAGTTACCTTCCTGACAAATTGATCATTCGAACCCAGGTTTCATGGTCAGAAAGCGAACATTTTAACCACTTGGCCATGTATATATATATAGTAAGGTAAAAAATCCATTGGTATATAATCCAGGTGGATCCTCGTAATATGAAAATATTAGAACTGATCCACAAAAAAAGAGCTCAAAAGATGTATTTTGTTTATACAGAGCAATAATTAATAGTCAAACAAATCCTTTTACCTCATATAGGGAATAGTCTATTTCAGCAGACAACAAAAGTGGTTGTCTGTCTTTTCAACCCTTGTACACTAGGCAGGGGGTAAGGAGGGTGGTAGGTGTTTATCTTAAGGCAGAGAGGTTTTATTAGGGAAAGCCCAGAACATTAAGCTTATGACGCCAAGTGGGGTGTATCAGAAGAAAACAAAACTTTTTTAATGTAAATTTAAAATTAAAGTAGAAATTAAGAATGAACCCAAAAATAAAATTAAAAGAAGTTATAGATAAGGAGATATAGGGGATTAATAGAAGCAGAATTAGGTTTATAAATTATAATCAATATAGTATGAACAGTTTTAGAGGGGAAGAGGAGTAACTTAGGATAGCTAAATAAGGAAAAATTCCACTATGGGGATTGGAATTAGTTTTTCTGTTATATATATATATATATATATATATATATATATATATATATATATGAAAATGTCGAAATTTGAAGAGTTAGGGGATGGATCTTGGGTAGCTCATTAATGCAAAACTATATTATGAAAGTTTGAATCTGTTTTTATGTCAACATTTGAACACTAATTCATTCCTCTGATTCAATAGTTGGCTTTCATTAATGTATTTTATTATTTTAATTTTTTTCTTCATCTATTTCTGAAACTATTTGGAGTTTTTCCAGGTTTAAAAAGACAGACAACCAAGTTTTTATCTTTTTTTACACAAAAAATAAGGTGCTGCACTATGCAGAGTTAATTTTTTGAAGAGGTTGAAAAGCGTTCATTTTCAGTAACTGGTTGCATCATTTTTGACTAGGTTAAAATTCATGGAAAAAGGAAAAAATTTACAGTCTCTAAATCTTTGTATCAGATATTTTGCAGTAAGTAGGTTTTCTCAGCATTTTGGGGTAGCTTTGTACAAAAAAGTATGAAGACCTTTTATTTGCTATAAAAATATGTCCATGATGACGCAATATCTAACTGCAGTAGGCCGATTAGTATTGCTCAGAAGCAGGGATGACATTATACATGAGCTATATAAAATAAAATCAATTTTTTTCACCCAAAAAATTCAATTATACATTAAGTAGGCTTATACATGAGTATATAGAGTATGTTGTGCCAGTTACTGTGCTTTATCAGTTAACTAGCTAAAAAGCTGCCCTATTGGCCTGGAATGTTTTTAATTTGCCCATGGAGTCAGCCTGATTCCAAAATGGTATGACATGTTGGGCTAGTTCCTCTAGGAGTAAAGTTGAAAACGCGGACATTTGAGAACCGTAATTTTTTCATTAGATATTGAGCTATTGAAAGTTAGAGAGTTGCATCCCTTTAAGTTGAAAAAGTGTCACACACTAACATTTGCATTTATAATATATATATATATATATATATATATATATATATATATATATATATATATATATATATATATATATATATATATATATTATTAATACAAATAAATATAATTTTTCACTTAACTGGTTGATGTTACACACAGCCCATTGCCAAAGTGTTTACAGTGGTGGCACCAACATTTAAGTCAGGAGAGCCATGAGTAATAATTAGCACAATAAATTAGTTTACATCATTTTATGTGGGGGGGGGCATTGGTGTTTGAGGTTGGGTTTAGGTCCCATTTAGTAACAGGCCTGTGTATCCTTTTTCTTTGTTTTTCTTTATTTCTAATAGTTTATAATGAGTGTTAAAATTACAATAGACTCATAGAATATAATCTGTTAATAAAACATTTTACATCAGATGATTTTATGATATAAATGATGAAAACAGCAAAAAATATAAAACCAATATAACAAGAAATTATATTTTTGTTTTTATTGTTTAAGAATGGTGATAAATATTGAAATAAGCACTTATGATTTGTTTGTTGAATATTGATTACTTACAAATATTTCTTAGAATAACTCTCACCTGTTTAATAGTAGTATTAATATGATTTATACATATTTAAAAAAAACCTTTGTATTTATTGTGATCTTAAATTTTGCATGTATAATTAGAGCAGATTGTCTGCATCTATAGTCACACAATATATTTTATAAATACTATTATTATAGGTTTGTCCTTCAATTTTATTGGATGTTTAATACTACATTATGAATGGAATGTGGTCTTTTTTTCTTCTTCAGTGATTTACTTATGTTATTAATTCACCTATAGTTGCGGAAGAGAACAAAGGAAACAAGAAGTACTGCTATGGGGAAGAAGACAGGAATTGTTCAGATAAAATCCTTTGCATTGCCAATATAGAGGATCAAGACAGAACATCTCTTTGTGGACAAAGGAAATGACTTGAAAGATGGGGAGAGTTGGTATGGGCTGGAGTTGATGTGTGTGTCAGGTTAGTTGACCAAGATCAATGGTGGTGACAGTGACAGATTGCCCTCTCATGGCAATTGCGACAATGCTGAGAGTAGCATTCTTAAAAGTATGACTGTTTTTTTTTTTTGTCAGGCTTTAGCAACAATTTTAGTGAGCTGGATGTGATGCTTGGAACCCCTGTGCAGAGAGCGATTTTTTTTCATATTTGCAACAGGTTTTGATATAGAGTGAAACAGAGTTTTGCAGTCATAACACAGTGAACAAAAAAATCAACAATTTAATAAATATTTAGAATTATATTTCTTACAATTTCTGATATCTAAATATTAAATATATAAATATGCATTTTTGCATATAGTGTGTATATATGTGGAGGCATTCAAATAAGTATCAGTTTTATCTCTTGTATTTATCTTCTAAAAGTCAATTTTAGATTATAAAAATACTAATGCTACAGTGAACATGATTCAATAATACATATATGTAGATACAAGCACTTGAAGAAAGATCAGAGATTTTTAATTGGCACAATCAGAAAGATGAATAGATTTTTTTAATCATTTCACCCCAAGCAAGCCAATAAAGCTAATATATAAGGGGTTACTGAATTAGAGAATATGAGAAAAAAACATTATTAAGGAGAGAGAACAATAAAAGTAAAAGAATTAAATTCCATTTCAGTGCCTTGTGAGACCAGAACACTAACCACTTTTGGAATATCTATAAATTATGTGAAATGCCTCTACAATTTTTGTGGTGTTGAGTAAAAATCCATGTCATACTAGACATGTTTTTGCCAGAATCTATTTAAAAGATTTGTAAGTTGATCATTCATCCATGCCTGGTTTATTCTTGGGTTAATGCCAGCATTGATGCTTTTGTACCTTCTCAAAAATATCAGGTGAAATGACAATCTTCTCCTTGTTCACACCTGCCTGTTCAGCCTCTGTAGCCCATAGGAATCACTTTTCCTGGTGTACCAGCATGATAATTCTGATGACAACAGATGCCTATTTGTGACTGCTCAAAATAATTGTAAACATGTCCTCAAAGAGGCTTAGTCTTTGTTTGCTGATAGAATGAGGCATCATATAACCTCTAACAAATTTGGTTTACATGACTACTTGTGGCTCTGTAATAGTGTTAAATAAGAGTAAGTTTTCTATCCCTCCTCCCTTCACTGAATTTGAGATGTTAACATCTGCTGATAAAGCAGAATGTTTTGCTCATAAATTCTCTTTGAATTCTACTCTTGACTGCTCTGAAGTATCTTTGCCTGACTTTCCACTTAGAACTGAGTCTCCATTGAGTGATATGTATATAACTCCATCCATGATTTCTGCTATCATTTCTAAATTGGATCCTCACAAAGCATGTGAACTTCATGGTATCCTTACAATAGTCCTTAGGAAATGTGCTCCTGAACTATCTCTTGTTCTCTCTAAACTCTACAATAAATGACTTGCTGCTTTTTGCTTTCCGGTTTGTTGGAAATCCTCTTCTGTAGTCTTTAAGAACTCAGGCGATCCTTCTATCGGCCTATTAGCCTTCTACCTCTTTTTGGCAAAGTACTAGAGGCTCTAATTAACTCTGAATTGGTTATGCAGGGTCTTCTTTCAGATAAGCAAAATGATGTGTTAACAATTATTGCTGAAAGAATCTATCAAGCTTTAGATAAGAATAGTGAAGCTTGGACTGTTACTTATCTCAAACACATATGACATGGTTTGGCATTCTGGTCTTCTTCACAAGTTGAAAAGTTATGGTATTTCTGTATAAATTTTTGAACTGATTCAGTCTTTTTTATCAAGTTGTTCCCCAGTGCTCTATCCTTGGACCTACATTGATTCTAATTTTCATAAATGCTCTTCCTGATGACATCAGTTCTCAGCTCATTATCTATGCTGATTACACAACTATTTACTCTTGTTTTAATAGTAAGTCTGATTGGTTTGATATGATTAAATTAGCAGCTGATCTCAAAAATGACCTACAATCTGTTGTTAAATGAGGCAAGGAATAGCTTGTTAATTTTAATACCTAAAAATGAAACTGCTTCCATCCACATGGCTGATGCTAATCTCCAGGAAAGTGACTCATTGTGCCTTCTCAGACTAATGTTTTCAACTGATATGAAGGGGAAATTGTATATTGAATCAATTGCTAATCCTGCAGCTAAGAAATTTGGTTCATTATGTCACATCAGAATCTATCATATATTTATAAGTCTACCATTTGTCCTTGCTTTGAATACTGCTGCCACATCTGGTCTGGTGCTCCTGCTATATATTTAGAGATTCCTGATAAAATCCAAAGAAGAATCTGCAATGTCATTAGCATCTTGGCTTCAGTTTTTTTCTCACCACCACAATGTAGCTTCCCTGTGCCTTTTCTGTAATTAGTTTCATGGTAATTGTTCTGGTGAACTTTCCACTATGGTACCTAGACTTTATGAATTTAAGTGCAGTACTAGAGTGGCAGCTGTGTCTCAACATATTATAGTTGAAATCGTAAGTAATATGCTAACAGTTTCTTCTCACTGGTGGAACTCTCTTCTGGCTTCTTGCTTCCCAGTCAACTTCTGTCTTTTTAATCCTTGTTCTTTTATTGTCCTCTCTTCTTAATAGTAGTTTTTCCCATATTCTCTAATACCTGGTAACACCTTGCATCCTAGTGGCTTTATTGTTTTGCTTGGGATGAAATGATTAAAAAAAAAGTTTCACTCTTGAATTAATTCATCATTAGCTCAGAGAACATTGTTGTGATCAGTAAATATTGGTTTTCACTAATTCAAATTCCTTAAGTAAAGAATAAATTAAAATACCACTTTAATACAACAAATGCTTAGACATGAGATATTAGAGAATAAAATTATCAATGTGAAAATACAGTAATTTTGAAGAACCACTATTTTCCCTTCATGGTGACTCAGTGTTTTTTGTTTTGTTTTTCTCTTTTTGTTGTAGTTATCCGATGAATAGACTGTATTAATTTTGTTAGTATCTGTTTGGAGTTTTTTTTACTGGAAAGATATTAGAAATAATTTTCCTACTCAATTTACCAATCATTTTGTGTTTTAAATTGTTTACCCAACTAGTCCAATATCATACTTCATACTTGTTTTTCAAAAGCTTTTTGTAATCATTTCTTTAAGTTGTACATTAAATATATTATTTCTGCTATTTCCTGTTTGGGTTACTATTTTATGATCTGTTAATTCTACATGTGATAAATAATTGCTTTCACAAAAATCAAAATGTTATTACCTGTTTTTTCCTTCTTAATATTAGCCAGCTGGTGCATATGCAATTGTTACTTCTTTTGATGACTCTAAAGAGATTGAAATGCCATATGCAAATTACAAATCCACATAGTATTAATATTATTGTAATTGTTCTATAGTCGTCGTGCTTTCCTCCATTTCTTATCAATAAATTTGTAAAATTTTACTGTCAGTTTCAAGAAAAATCTGAATTTTTATTTATTTATATAACTAGATAAAGATCTCACCTGTTGTCTATTTTCTAAGTAGAAATTATGAAAGTAGAAATTTCTGGTAGAAATTATGAAAAGCATCAATTAGTAGTAACAGTTCAGATCATAAAATATTTTCTAATTTATTGAACCTTTTTCAAATTAATGGAACTTTTGAAAGTCTTATATTTCTGAAAATGTTGCATTCTTGTGAAACAAAATTCTTCACATTTCTGAGTGTTGAGCATCAAGTTTTGAGCTTTAATTTTCCTTTTTATCTTAGCTATTGAAATATTTTAATTCACAAAGATTTTCTTCTTTTTTGCAACATGATATGATATTTATTTTAAGATGTTATAGGTCCCAATTCCGTGTCTTCTGCTAATAAATACTATCACCATATGAAAATCATTATTTCATTTTTAAAATTAAGTATATGTGTTTAATTTCATAATTTTTATTATTCTGAATGAATTAAAGTGGAAATTTTATAGTCTATTTATTTAAACTTGAATATTTTTAAAAAATATTATAGTCAATGGGATCATCTAGTACTAAATATAAAAGCAGTGAAGCAAGCGATTTTAAAATAAGTGTCATTGTTTTTGTCTTTGAAGGACGTTATTGAAAATTTAGTTATAAACGCCGGGTGTGTTTGACAATAGGAACTTTGCACCGGTTTACACCGGATCCTTTTGTTATTACTTTGTACCAACGGTTTTGTTTGCAGTGCGGGAACTAAAATTTTTTTTTTTTTTAAATTAACAAAAAAAAAAAAGGTAAAGAAAAACATTTTGAAAAAGATTTTTATAAATTGGCAAACAAATGCCTTAAATGGAGAAGTATTGCAAAAAATATTTTAGCTTTTTATTTTCTTTTATTTAACCAGAATTAGTATTTGCTATTCACTCAGTTTATAAATTGAGTTCCGCTTTTTAGAATATTTTCAGCCATTTAAAATAATACATAAATGTTTTTTTTCCTCCGTTTTGTATTAATTGCTTAACATTATAAATGATTATTTATAAATGTATCTTCCTATTCTGTTTATTGTCAGTTTTTTTAAAATAACATCTCAATGAAAAAAAATCTATTTAAAACTTTTGACGCTAAAGATTTAATTTAATTATTTTAAGGAAGGTCATTACAAAAACTAAACCAAGAATATACATACAAATAGATTAACAGAATGTACTGAAATATTACTTACTTGTTTTGTTACTAATGTTACTAAGAAATAGTTCGTTTTTTTAAGTTATAGCAAGTCAAGATGTGTTTGGACAAGTGACTGCATTCTGCTCTTAATTAAACAAAAAAATCAAAAAGCAAAACAAAATTGATTCTTTAGTGAACCTTACTTTTATTTTTTTTAAATTTCAAAGTTATTTAAATTTTTATAAACTGATTTTGTTTTTCCTCTGTGACTCCGAAATGATAGTGCTAGAGAAATCATAATACGAGTTGAACTAAAAAAGTAACAGTTGGTATTTTTTTTTTTTTTTTACAAAGAAAGTGCACTTTTATTTAACATAAAAAAATTAAAATTAATTGGATATTTGCAGATGTTTTATTTAAATTCCCATATTCTGTTATATTAAAATTTTTCTTTAAAAAAAAATAATTTTCATATAATCAACTTGCATTTATTTGACTCTTCACAGTAAAAGTTTTTATACCTTCACCACAGTAAAATTTTTTATACCTTGTCGATTTCCGTTTCATTCCTCAATAATTCATTCTTATTGATTACTATTGTCCTTTATTCTTTTCTACCAAAGTATTTATTTGACTATATGATAATAATACAGTACACTTTTCTTCACATGTCCTTAAAACGAAACTAACAAAAAATTAGTTTCACTGCCACATTGTGTTTTACTTTTTGAATGTAGTGGAAAGACCACAATAACAGTACACTGCAGTTTTGATTTTTGAGGTTGTAAATCAAAAACACATCAAGATACTCATTAAACATTGGTAAATTTATAAGTAATGGAAAACTTATGAAATGTCCTAAAATGTTTTACTCATTTCAAAATTAATTATATTTTGTGTATAACACAAACCGTCATATATATTTATTTACATTACATTACAATTAGATTTTATATGTAAACTTTGGTTGGGTTCTTAATTACAAGTGGATTTAAATCTTTATTGATCATTTGGGTTTTTAAAAAACCTTTGATTTGATTTTTAACCTACTGCATTGAAGCAGCAAAATAATACTGCATTTTGGTCTTAAATCTGATAAAAAGTGATTTTTGTATAATACAATCAGGTTCTTATAGCATTGTGGTCTTCAAAAAAAACAAACTAAAGATCAATATGTCTTTGAATTGTATATTTATTTTATTACTTGCATATATATATATACTCTTTAAAAACAGAAAAAATGAGTGAAATGTCTGTGTTGGTCAAATTAAGTATAACTTAGCAATCTAATTATATTAATAATTAAATTAATTCACAGATGTACTATATTTATATCTAATATCCATACAACTATCACCACATACTGGATTTCTGTTTGAAAATTACCCAGTGATGATTGTATCTGTGAACAAAATCACTAAGTAATGTAACATGAGCTTCTCTTGTTTGCATAATTTTATGCATGAGCAAAAATCTATCTATATGTATATATATATATATGTGTGTGTTTTAAATATGACATTATGTAAAGACTTGTTTTGCTTAAAATATTTTTTATATCACTATCTTTTGGAATGTAGTGATTGATTGAAAATTTTGAAAAAAGATGCAAACAATGATTCTAAAACCAAAATAAAATCAAAAAGTCAGCAGACTTTGGTCTGTAGGCTAGACTTGATTCACTAAATTAATTTACAACTAATACATAATTTTTGTACAAATATTCTTGGGGAAAGCTATCTCTTTTCTCTCCAAATTATGGGTTAAATAGTAGGGCAGATTGGGTTCTTCAGCTCTGAATTCAAAACCGGACATAGGGCAAACAACTCCATTCTATGGAGCCTAGTGTACATCTAATCTGTTGAGGCTGTGGCCCCATAATCCATAGTTGAAGTACCTAGGTCTTAAGAAGAGAGAAGATGTAATTAATATGCAGAATTTTAAAAAAAATATAATTTGCATAAATTTTCCATTAGTGCCCAACACAATGTCCAGCCACTCATTTTGAAGCTGCAGTGATGACTCAGCTAATCTTCAATGTTGTCAACCTGAAAGAAGTAGAGGAAGATTATATGAGAAAAGTCATACTTGATTATGCAGATTTACACAAAGGTAAAAAGTAATATTTGTAAATGCAGTTTTTCCTGCAAGGTTTATAATATACATATGCTAGCATAGTGCCCATAAAAAAATGACATGTTATTTACATAAGGATCAGTAGTTCTGCCTATATTAGGCTGGAACAAAAGGATGTCTTTATATTGCATTAGTGTGGTTAAGTTTTGTATCATTCTCTTTTGTTTGTGCAGCCATCTCCAGATGAATTTTAAGCTCTTCATCGCTTGGATATTTTTTGAGATTTTTTTTTTTTATACAGTATCAAAGCAAAAATGAATAAATACAGTTTTTGTGCCATTATGTTCCAGGAGTTCAAACTTGGCCAAAGCCACCCCCACATCAATAGTGTATGGGGGATGGAGTCAACTTCAGAATGGACCTTGTATCATTAATTTCAAAAACTCACTTCTAGGGATTTGTATTCTCAAGATAAGTTTAGTTGTAGTCATGAGGTGTCACTCGACAATGAAAAAATCAGGGTAGTCACAGAGGGTTATCCAGAAACAATCACTTGAGTGTTAAAGCAAAGTTGTGTGTAAGTCCATATAACAGTCAAAATACATTTGGCATAAATTAGTAAAGTGAAGAGAATGCTGAAGTAGGTGCCTCAAGATTTGATTGATGATCTGCTGTTTGGCTACGTTTGATACTTTGTTGCGATTTGTTCATTTAAAAAATTACTTTTTGCTTCATCGTGTGCTTTCTTTTGATGAAAGGTGGTTTCTGTATATACTTGCCTTACTTTGGGGAGACAAACTTGCTCTCTTTCAGCCTTCCTAAAACTAAATCATTTTGCGGAAGATCCTGGCTAATGATCTTTTGCAAACAAGTCAAACCCTATTGTCATCATTTAAAACTTACACATCAAAAATTGCAAACATTTTATCTAACAGTTTTGAATAGTCTGGGGAGTCATTCCATTAATTTGAAGTCTTTGAAATCTTTTTTAGCAAGGTAGGCAATAGTTGGATTTACAGAATATTTGCATGAATATCTTCTTTAGCATAAAGTATCTTGACTGTGGCCAAAACTAATCAGAAACATTTAGTTCAAAAACTTAAAATTTTACTGTCTACAATACTTGCCTAAAATATCATTCCACCTGTCCACTGTTCTAAATTGTGTTGGCTGAGTATTTCTGTGAAAGACCCAACCTCAAGTCCAGACATCATGTCCATCCCGTGTAGCTCTGCATTCGTCACCAGAAATTACTGCTAAGAAATCAGTTTTCATATACTTTTTTGCTCAATTTACTGATGTTCTTAGTGACATTTACTTAAATGTGCTGGCTTTTGTGTCTTTTGTCAATGTTCTTTATATTCTGTATATTTACTCATCTTTTCTTTTTTTTACAACCCGTGACAATTTTATATATCTGAAATTAAAAATAAATATCAATAATTATATTATACCTATTTATTGACAATATGACATCATATACACATTGTGTTTTTATTTATATATGTGGATTTTTAATTTTGAGAAATATGCTTGAATTTATAAACATTGCCAAAATTAGTGGAGTAATCTCATGAAGTTTCCTGGGTCCGAGGTTCACTTTTCTTTTTTTTTTTCTATGGAATATATAGCATGAAATTTTGTTCTATTATTTTTAATATTCTATCATCATTAAAGTTTCAGTTTTTTTTTTTATGGCAATTTGTAAATATTTTGCTAATAGCTAAGTGGTTTCATTTTGTTTTTTGTAGAGTCGTTTAGGAAACTACCTATTTAGCAGATACAGTTACTGATCCAGAAATTATTAAACATTATTTCACTTAAAAGTATATATGCATAAATATAAAATAAAAATCATTCTTTCAAATATACAACCTCTCCCTGAGCAGTTGTAGTTTTTGTTTTTGCAACATATTTCTTACATTTTTTGTATTATAAATAATAGTTTGTGTCTTATGGCTATATATATTCACACTTTTCTCAATTGAAAAATTAACACGACCTTATCTCCTGTTTTCCCTAAATAGCATGAAAAACTGGATAAATATCAGTGTGTAAAATTAATCATATTAAAGAAAAGATTAATTTTACACACTCACATTTAAAAAAAAAAAAGATGATATTAATCTTCTTTTTCTTTCAGTTGTTTTCTCTTAATTTTCCTTTGCCTCTGTTAAAAATCCTCTTTCTCAGCACATTTATTTCTCTAAAATCAAGTGTAGTATCTTTTTCCTTACTAAATGAATATGGTCATTTTTATTTCTTAGAGTGCAGATGCAAAATATATCACTTATATTAAGCCAAATACCTATACACACATATACATACATACATACATATATATATATATATATATATATATATATATATATATATAGTAATGCCTTGAGAGATGAGTTTAATTTGTTCCAAGACCAAGATCATAACTCAAAAAACTTGTATCTCAAATCAATTTTTTCCATTGAAATTAATGAGAATATTTCTGATCTGTTCCAGGTCGCCTAAAAATTCACCACTGCTCTTTACACTTACTTTCTTCGGACCCATGGTGTCACTAAAGCAATTTTGCAAAATAACTACAAAAAAGGCACAACACAACATAATAGAGATCCTTCTAGAGCAGAGGTGAGCACATGTATCTCAAGGAAAAAAAAATTGGGCAAAGACCTGCTCATATCTCAAAAACCCTGTACGTTGGTATGGTCATATCTCAAGATATATGTGTGTGTATGTATATATATATGCACACACACACATTCACACACATATCTTGAGATATGGCCATATTAACATACAGGGTTTTTGAGATATGAGCTGGTCTTTGCCCATTTTTTGTCCTTGTGTTTGTGTGTGTATGTATGTATATATATATATATATATACTATTTACATTATTCGGACTATTGTCCTCATCTTTATCGCCATATTTATTACGTTTTGGCCGTTGTATGCTCCTGCCTTCTTCAGGTGGTTGGAATGTTGAATTGAACCCTTTATTTCGCTCACTGGGGTAGACTGTTCTAGTTCCACGTGCCATATCTAATGGTTGTCAGTTATCAGTTATCTCCTGCTTTAATTCCCTCTCCAAGTTCTCCACCACCATAACCAGGTATTGAACTCACACTCTTTGGGTCCTGTCACTGGATCTAACTAACGTCTGTATCCACTTGAGGGCACATGGCACAGTGGATAGTCTGAATAATGTAAATAGTGTACATAATACCTCATTTCAGAAATATATATATATGTATATATGTGTGTGTGTGTGTGTGTGTATATGTGTGTTTGTGTGTATATGTATATATGTGTGTGTTTGTGTGTATATGTATATATGTGTGTGTGTTTGTGTGTATATGTATATATGTGTGTGTGTTTGTGTGTATATGTATATATGTGTGTGTGTTTGTGTGTATATGTATATATGTGTGTGTGTTTGTGTGTATATGTATATGTGTGTGTGTTTGTGTGTATATGTATATGTGTGTGTGTTTGTGTGTATATGTATATATGTGTGTGTGTGTGTATATGTATATATGTGTGTGTGTGTGTATATGTATATATGTGTGTTTGTGTGTATATGTATATATGTGTGTGTGTTTGTGTGTATATGTATATATGTGTGTGTGTTTGTGTGTATATGTATATATGTGTGTGTGTTTGTGTGTATATATGTGTGTGTGTTTGTGTGTATATGTATATGTGTGTGTGTTTGTGTGTATATGTATATATGTGTTTGTGTATATATATGTGTTTGTGTGTGTATATGTATATATGTGTGTGTGTATATATATGTGTGTTTGTGTGTGTATATGTATATATGTGTGTGTGTGTTTGTGTATAGATATGCGTGTTTGTGTGTGTGTATATATATATATATGTTTGTGTATAGATATGCGTGTTTGTGTGTGTGTATATATATATATGTGTGTGTGTTTGTGTATAGATATGCGTGTTTGTGTGTGTGTATATATATATGTGTGTGTGTTTGTGTATAGATATGCGTGTTTGTGTGTGTATATATATATGTGTGTGTATGTATGTATATATATATATATATAAATAAAATTGCTCACTGGCAGCACGATTCAGTTTCATGTGCCACACACTCTTAGGTGGTGCCTATAGACTGATCGTTATGTCTGTCTGTACTCAGCACCTGAAGACTGCGTTGTGTATGAACCTCCAAGTTGTGCTACCAGTGAGAGATATTATGTATGTGTATTATATTACATTGAGCTCTGTTTTATTAACACCAGCATTCTGTGTGCGATGTATATAAACAACAGCATAAATAGTAATAAAATATAACCTCAAATAGCATATAACATTGATAGTTGCTGCTTTTCTGTTTTGTATTTTAATTTTGGCATCCTCATATAAAATTGCACATTAATTTTTTTTAAAATGTTAGCTAATTCTTTATTTTATTTTTACAGGTGATTCCTTCACAGATCATAAAATCTGATTTTCACAACCCATTCAGCTGAGAAGCAGAATACTCACCTCGAAAATGTAAAACCCCTCGAACACTTTATAGCAAAATGTTTATTGCATATCACTATTTTTGTATATGCTTAGTTCATTGACTGAGCCACTAAAACATTTTTTCTCTCTTCATCTGAAATTTATTTGCATGCAATCTTTTTCGTATTGTGACAACTGCCATCCATACCAGCAGATGAAACATACCATCTTCTCAATGATGGTCACAACCTAGTTATCTTTAACTTTTTTTTTTTTTCTTGATTTCAGATTTTTTTAAAAATCTTGTTGAAATTTTATATCTAACTATAGTTTTTTTTTCATCATCAATTATTTTCTATTTCTTGAATCTTTACTAAACCTTCCTTCATGAACCACATTATAACAAACGCCACCGAATTGGGGCAGTGTGATATGCAAACACTAGAGACTGCAACTGCCATTGTGCACTTAAATACACCAACTCCGGTAACTACAAATGCGTTACCAATGGCTACCCCAAACAGATCTGCAGCCTGTGACATCTGTGGTAAAATTTTCTCTCGCTATAATCTTGAACGGCATAAACGTACACACAGAGGGGAAAAACTCTTTTCGTGTGTAATATGTGCCCGCAATTTCTCCCAGAAGTCACACCTGACTGTGCATGAAAGGATTCACACAGGAGAAAGACCCTTTAAATGCAACATATGTGGGTGTGCGTTCTCTCGGAAGGATTACCTTGTGCGCCACACAAGGACTCAACATAGCGGGAAGGTTTATACCATCAACAACCAGACTGTAACTACTCCTGTAATGCCTCCAGCAAAGCAACAACGAGCAAAGAAGTCCCAAAACACTGTAAATGTGACAGTGAACCAAGCAATGCCTCAACCACAGCCAACAACTAATAGCACTTACCACCAGCAACCAGTAAATCCATCACCTGCACCTCAAGAACTGTCATCTGCCCCTTTTGACTGTGAGGAGTGCTGGAAGGAGTATACACAATCACAACTACAGCAGCAGCATTCAAGTGGGACTGCTAATAAGTTTAATAATCAGGGAATACCACTACCTTGCCCCTATGTGTGTGACATTTGTGGAAAAGCTTTTCCTGAAAATACAAAGCTCACTACACATCGCAAAACACACACCAGGCCAAAGATCTTCATTTGTGATGTGTGTAAGAAAGCATTCTCTAGGCGTGATCACCTTAATGTCCACAAGCGAATTCACTCTGGAGAGCGGCCATTTAAATGCGAAGTGTGTGGCTATGCTTTTACCCGCATTGACCACTTGATGCGGCATAAGCGACCTAACAAAGGTATGAGGAAGCTGAGTTGTGTGCCACGAATGGTTATTGATACCACAACTGGGGATGGATCACCATCGACTGCAGAAGATGATACCAATGGCACCACCCAGGCAGTGGTATCTGCTGCTGTTTCTGCAGCTGTTGCTGCAGCAACAGCACCTACAACCATTGTTGTCCCTCCACATCAAATAAACAGCATACCCCCAAACGGTCAGGGGACAACTATTACAACTTTGACCAATGTGCCTCATCATGTCACAGTACAGCCATTATACCATGCCAGCATCTCCCAACAAATTGCTGTGCCATTTCACCCACAAGAGCTTGATGTGACTACAATGCAGATATACACAACAAAATAAATGCTTGCAGAGAGGTCAAATCAGAAATAAAATGTCTTGGAAGTTCTTGCTAACAAAATTTAAGGCCAAAAAAAGAGGATATGTGAGAGTAAGTAAATCCCAATAAATGCCAATCCTCGTAATATTGGCCCACCTTTTCATTTTTAAATGTTGAATTCCCAATGAGACATTTAAAATGTTAAAAATAAACAAGCAAATACATTGTTTTTATTACAGTATAAGCAGCAATTATTATTGGGTTTTGACCATATAATAATGCAAAATCAGCTGTTCCCAATAATTTTGTGTTTAAAATCCCTCTGGATTCACAGACTTATTTCTCAGTCATTATATTTTAATATACTTTGATAACATATTCTTGATACCATATTTTACAATTTCAAGACAGACTAGCACTTGCATGTATATATTGGTGGTTAGAACAGGGTCTGAAAAACTTTGGCCCTTGTGTCATGTTGGATACAATCATTCTTTCAGTCAAAAAGAGAAAATTTTCATTTCAAACTAGTTTATCTAATTCAAACTGCTGTAATTTAGTTTTATAGTTTTTTTGCCATTTTAAAAAATATTTTCAATCTATGAATATTTCAAATTCTTGCTTCACAAGAAGTTGTTTTATACTGTAATTTTCTTTTTGTATGACAATTGGGGGAAAGAATACAAAAGGTGCCTATAACACAAGTGAGATAGTATAATAAATATGTTCTGCTTCTTTTTAATGTGAAAGTAATTCTCCAAAACACAGCTGTAAGCAATCAATATTTGATTAGCAAACACTAAAAAAACACCTTGAAGATAATGTGAATTAAGACCATATTCACAGTATGAACAACTTCTTGAAAGCATGCTTTTAAGTGTTGCTCTCATTTTTAATGAGTTAAAATTGTTTGATGGCTAAGAGTTAAAGAAGATGGACTGGTAACATTGTCAAGAAGCATTGTTTTATCATGTGTAAAAATAATAGTAAACATTTATAGTAACCTTTACAATAATTAACACTTAAATTATCACATATAAATAATGCTTTAGTTCTCACTTGACAAATTATTTCATTTTACTTTTTAATAAAATCTAAATTCTGAAATAACTTAAGTTGATTCAGGGCCAATTTGAAGGGTGAGAAATTCATCGATACTTGTATTTATTCAATGTCTCTACTGAAGTGCAATGTCCAATTTCTGAATGCCTTCACACAGCTAATTATAGTTTCCCATCTACTATCATTTACCACTTAATGGTACCTACTTGTCATCATTCTGGCTCCTTTTAGTTGTCATATAAATAGTGCCAACCACTTTTCTATATATTTTGGCTGTGTCCAACCACTTGCGGCTGTCTTCCTACTATTTCAAACATTTGGAATATTCATCCCTTGTATCTGACCACTTTTAAATCTCCCATTCCTTGTACCTGACCATTTTTGAGTGATTGTTTCTTGCATTTATCTTGGGATCTTTCTATGTCCAGAAAAAAATATAACCCTGGGTAATTCTCAGTTGAAGATTGTATCTTGATCAAATTATAACCACACATAATTCTTGATCAGCATTTCACTGTTTGGTAGGGTTTTCTGATCAAGGACTGGATAGCTGTAGCTGATTCTCTTGTACAGCTTGACCACCTTTGTGTTCAGAGTGACGGTGGTGTGTCAGTATTGACCACATGTGATTTTATCTTTTGTCAATATTTAAGTATTTGTTGGTGAATTTTAGAACTGACAATTTACCCAGAATTTGATCAGTTGTGTGTTATTCTGTCTAAACCAGAGCCTGACTAAGTGTAAGTATTTCTGTTTGTATACCTGCCACTCTAACCCAAAACATAATCAATTGGAGGTGTTTTGATTAGTACTTTTCATTAATTCTCAACCAGGGTCTGACAACTGATTTCTGAATAATCCTGGTGATTTCCCCTTTTTACTTGGAACGTAAAAATACCAAATCTGTTTATTTTTTCAGAAACAGCTAATTCTTTTTTTTTCTTTTTTTTTTGTAATATCTCCAAAATGCCATTTAAAAAAAAATCTTATTGTGATTGTAGAAAACAAGTATTTAAAAAAAAAAAATCTGAACAAATTCTTCCTTGATGGTTCTTCCATAAATGGCTTTTTTGTTAGAAGTTGCCTTTTCACTCATCTCAATGCAATTTTCAAATGGGCTTTTCTATTAAGATTTAACTATGGTGGGGTTTTTTGTATTTGTTTTCCACAACCACACACACCGTTGTTAATGCTCTAAAAATTTAGACAAAACTAAAAACAATCGTATGTGAAATGAAGTTATTTTTTATTTATTTATTTTTTTTTTAATTTTTCACTCCTGAGTCTTGACTTTTTTGTAGTTATTCCACCTCTTGAAGTTTGATTTAAATACTTGATTCTTGTTTTTCCATAGACAAGAAAATTCACTTTCTTTCTTGCATGATTTAGTCTTATTTTAATTTATTCTTCAAGTATTACCATATTGTAAAAAGGTTCTTGATTAAAAAAAAAAACAAAAAAAAACCCCCACCCAAATAAGATTGAAAATTAACATTTCACAAATACTGATGAAACAATTTTTCAGCTTTTATGAGAATTCTGGTCATTTCTTTGAGTGTTGTCTTTGATCAAAACCTGCTCTTGCATTTCACGTATTACAAAACCATAACATTTTAAACTTAGTTTTTACTGATCAATTAAGTTCTGATTTGTTGGATTTCTACAATTTATTTAAAAAAATGTTAAGTATTAAAAATATAAACCTTTCAGTTTGAAAAATGATTAATGCAATAGTCTGATTACTTGTTCTCTGTGATGTCAAAAAATCTTATCAAGATTACAAAAAAATATTTTTTTGCAACATGGTAAAAACGTGGATATTTCATATTTAAATTTGGTTTTAGAAAAACACTTTTTCACTACATGGTAATATTTGAATAATTTTTTTTTTCATTCTATACATGTCAGATTAATTTGATTAAGCTCAAACTCATTGTGTCAGATAAAAATGCTGGAAGAAATCAATATATTTTTCTTGAGAAGCAATTTTTTATTTATCTGTTTTTGTTTATTTCATTTTTTTTTAAATTAATGTTTTCTTTTTTGTTTGTTTTGTCACTGTATGTCAGATGAAGCAGGGAAAATAACATTCTTTAATGATTTTTAAAAAATCCATGTCTATTGTTAGGAATATGCCTTATTTAAACTTTTGACAGTGTTACTGGTCTAGAATCAAAAATTTTTAAAAACATGACAAAATCTCATTTGAACTTATTGTTAACCTGGGGGGGTAACTATGACCACAAAGATGAGCACAAATACAGTTTCTCAATAATATGCTCTTAAAATATTTTTTGATCTTTTCATGACAATTAACATGGCTAAAAGTTTTTTAAAAAGGCACATTCCAATATAATACATGGTAGAAAATGACTTTTTGCACTTTACTAAAACTAAAATATTTACAAAAAATAAAATCTTTTCATTTAAATTTTTTCTCTATTTTAAAATGTCACTTATTTCTTAATGTTCCATATCTGCAATTTATGACCAAAAGGTTTACCTTAAAAAATCTCTTCAAAACTGAATATTGATTTATATCAAGGATAACATACAAACCTTTTCCACAGAGTGATTACTTAGTGGAACAAGCTCTCCCTCAACATGGCTTTACTGATAAAAAGTTCCCAAGAACATTTCTGGTTGAATTTGTTGATAATTTCAATCCACTAATACCAAAAAGAGGATTTTAAGCTAGATTATTATTTTACCAACATAAATTTATTAAAAGGTGTGGTATATTATTTATAACCAATGGTGATGCTGACTTGAGGTTTGAAATCATACAGCTAAATCTGTTAGCAACAAGACAATATACCAAATTTTGATGAATATGTTATTAAAATATTAAGACAACAGGCAGCACAAGCCATTTAACAAAGTATCTGTAAGTTTTAATCATTTGCAGCAAAATTTTACTTTAAAAACCAAAGTGGTGAGAAAAATGAATTTGATTTTAAAGGTGATGTGATGACAATTACATGAAATGGAAGATGAAGTTCAGGATATGTAAGAAGTTTATATAAGAATTGGTGAGTGTTGTGATTCCATATTTTATTTATATTATAACATATGCCCCTTGATTCTTGGCTGGAGTCTAACAGGTATTGATCTAAATTTGAAATAGTGAATAGTTTCAGGAAAGAACTTGCTCTTTTCAACTAAAAGAGATTAAAATTTGAATTTAAAGAATTTACAAAAACTTTTATACAATGAAATGATCAACATTTCTAGGAATTGAAGTGTATTTCTGAATACAAAAGAGTGTATATATATATATATATATATATATTGTACAGGTAATAGATCTGTTGGTATATAATCCAGGTGGAGCCTAATATCATTTATTAAAACTGATCTACAGAGAGAGCTCAATGTATTTATTATAACAGAGCATATATTTTATGCAGCCAAAAATCATCTCATGTGGGTATATTTCAGACTAGCACAACCATATATTAGTCCTCCTTAGCCCTAACAAAATACAATCGTCAGGCCTGATGATTGCACTTAGCATGAAACAGACTGTCGCCTTTGGATGTTTTTATTGATACATATATATATATATGTATAGAATTCAACAACATTTACCCACTTTTGTTTATTAGGCATTAAATTACATCACTTAGCATCCTCTATAATTTACCTTGACTTTAACAGTTAGCCGTAAGAATATTTTTGAGTGTTCTTAAATTTTTAAAACCTAATGATGTTTTTACTTTTGTTTATAAATACATGTTGCAAAATAAAATCCTTACATTTACTTTGGTAGTCGATCAGAGGATGCAATGTGTTGGTAAAGAAAAGTTTTCTTTTTGTCTTTATCCATATTTCTTTCTACCAATATATTTTATATATCTCTGATTCTCTTACGTATATATTACACAAATTTAATTCCGTGGAATAGCACCATGTGGTCATGACTGTCTAAGAGTTAAAAATAGTAACAGAAATGTTAAGTTTTTGTCTAAATTTTTGGAATGCGGAATTATCATTATTTATATCATTTACATTTGGACTAATATCCTCATCTTTGTTGTTGTTAGCACAACATTTTGGTTATTGTGCCCTCTGGCCTTCAGCTACTTTCAGGGAATTTTGAACTGAATGCTTTATTTAATCAACAAGAATAGATTGTTCTGCTGTCCATGTCTTCTTTTTAGTACTGCTCACTGATTGATTGCTCTGTTTCCATTGAGTCTGTGTCTGTAATCCCAGTGCAGGGATTGAACTCACATCAGGTCCATACCAGTTTCTGAATTTGGAGGCATAGAAATTGTGAGATCAATTCTTAGGGCAAGTAGTACAAATTTAAATTCAATGAAAACAGGGAAAGCTCTATCTAAAAAGAAGATATTTCTAGACATAGTTGAATGACAACAACATAGATTAAATAAAGGGCTTAGTTTCAGATTCTTTGAAGGTTGCCCAAATTGACAGATATCTGAAGAAGGCTAGAGAGCACAATGGCTGAAACATAATAATGACAATGACGATAAGGACATTAGTCCGAATGTGAATATAGAAATGTTGAGTTTATAAAAACCTGGATTTTGAACAAGATCTGAATAAATAAAAAATGCTGAGTAGATCTGTTATTTGAATAGACATGAAATGTTTACAATGATATTAGTGTGTTTACTGAATAAACTTTTTATATATTGTCAGATTCTTAAAAAAAAAAAGTGATCCTTTTAGGGATTTGTCCCTTGTCTAATGTCATCACTGTCAGTTATACACCCTACTACACAGCAGTGGTCAAATGTTGAGTCTTCATGAGCTTTTAATTTCTGAAGATATCAGATAGCTTGCTTTGACTGTTTAAGATCTGATTCTTTGATTCAACACGAAAAAGTGGGAGCATTCCATGATGTTTAGTTACAATTGGAGTGTAACAAGTGACTGTGTCATTGAGTGGTTTTCATGGGAATTTACTTGGTGAAAATGTAAATATAACAACAATGTATTTTTTTGTTAATTATTATTAAATTTTATATATCAGGTTATTTCATAGTTATATGGTTTAAAACTTTTAATTTCAATTGTTTTATTTTGTTACTCTGTCCTATAATTGTTACATTTAGTGCATTAGATGTGCATGCAAACATAACTATTATGGGATAGAAGTATCATTTTCTTATTCCGAAGACATTCAATATAAAGCTAATTATTTCAGACAAAAACACGTTTTTAAGGGATAGTGACATATAGTGATCATTTAGTATCAAATAACATTGTTGATTCATATTACATGTCTGTTTCTAAATAGCTCAAATTTTGTATCAAAATTTATAAGTAAGTTTGTAGTGATTCTGTTTTTAATTGAGTCTTTGATAAATGTATAAAAAGAACATTTCAGTTTTTGTAAAAGCCTGGATATGCCAGATGAAGGCTGACAGTGTACTGGGAACTATGCAAGAGAAAAATTTTAACTTCCCAGAATGTTTCCACATATTTCCATCACTACTAAACACACACACAGATTCTTTTGTATGAAGGAAAAAAATGTCATTCCTCTTAAGATTCCTCAGAAAGTTCAATTAACAATAATCAGAAATATTTTAGCAGAAGGTACTCAACATAAATGTCAACCCCTTCATAAACATTTAAAATAGAGAACAAGTGTTAATTACTGATTTAAGGTACTTTGTTCTTTTACAAAATTTAATCTAAAAATCAAAGTTTTAAATCTATGTCTGGGAGTCTAATTTGGAGAATCAATTGCTGAAGTAGTTAATTTTGTTTTACAGTCAATTATGAAATTTGTTTTGCTCTGTTAACACACCAAATGTAAACATCAGACTACCAGTCCATAGTCTTCTTTTGTGAAACAAGGTTTCAACAATTCCTCCCCTTTTTGAATCCTCATCTGGTAATTGTTTTTCACTATTATATTAGACTGAAATTTCTTCCCATAAATTCAAAATTGCTCCCATTTAAGTGTAACTGATTTAAATGGTTTAAAAATATTTTATATTGCAACTTAAAATTTAAACAGGCCATTAACAGATTTTACAGTTTTACTCTTAAATGGGTAAATAGCAGGACAGACTTTGGTGACAACCAATCTAGAAGAAGAAAAACTGAATTCAAAACTATGTTGCTCTGGTAAAATATATACAGTGTAACCCGGATATAAGAGAGTTGTTGGGACCAGAGAAGAAGTCTCTTATATCCGGGTTTGGTCTATTATATATACATTAACACAGGCTCTAATTTGGGACCAGATAAAATCTCTCTTATATCCGGGTTACACTGTACTATGCAGCTAAGGAAAGGATCATTTGCAAATCTTTATACAAAAAAATGATATGCATGTGTACACACACACATACACACACTATTCATGAAAAGAGACTGATTTAGCCATAAGATTCTTATTAAATTTTGGACCTAATATTAATGTCTTGTTTTGGTGTATGGCATGATGCTTCATCCTCTGAGAGAAAGAAAAATAGTTTTTGTTCAAATAACCATCAATAAATGTTGAGGGGAAGTCCATCCGTCTGCAAAATAATTTTAAATTGATATTTCCTATGCACACCAGTAGCTAGTAACAGCCAATACATCAAATTAATTTCTATATCATAAATGAAACTTGTTTTGATAGTAGGCTGGAAACAGTTCAAAAGAAATTCTGGATTAGGTAATCTCCAAACCCATATTTATCTGCTGTTTGAAAACAGGTTAAATTTGAACTCACCTGCAAAGATGGTAGTTTGTGAAAACTCCAACAGTTTATTCACAATTTCAGTTCTGTTTTTGCTGGATGTTAACTAGATTAACATTTAGCACTCTGCATCATTTATAAATATTTCTTCCCCTTTTACTGTATATGGAATCCCCTCAAAATATAATGACATTGACAGGACTAACATTTTGCTTGGCGAAAATAGTCATCTACAGAGTGCTAAAGGTTAAGAAGTGGCTTTTCTTTTGGATACTCTATAAAAATGTTTGCTTTATATTTATAAAAATAAAAGACAAATTTTATGTTTAAAATTAACTTGATATTGTTTCACTATTTGCCAGTAATACATTTCTTGCTATTAGAATGTTTTATCAGCAATGTTCCTGCAAAAACACAATGTCAAAAGGATGGTTTTTCTCTTGATAATGCTATTATTCTATATTTTTTACTCTTGTTTATTGCTTATAAAAATCAATGATTAGAATTTTAATAAAACCGAAACACATAAAATGGATTTATATATTTTCTTTATTCTTGAGAATTGACAACAAATATATTAAACACTATTTCTTTATTAGATTGAACAAAAAACTTGTTTTCATAGTTATTTATAAAATTATAAATAATAAATATTGCATTGTAGTTGGTTTGCATATTTTTCTAATTTTTTATAAACTTTTGAATGAAAGTATTTCTTTCAAATATTTTGGATGAGTTAAAACTTCCCAGTGACAACAATTTTCCCTAGTCACCAAAGAAACATGTTGTCTAGTATTATTATAATGAGAAATTATACTTGTTCTCTTAACTAATTCTGTATACCTTTTTGTTAATTACTGCCTTTAGTCTAATTTGGATCACTACTTGTTTGAATCAACCATTTGCTTCTCGGAAAGGAGCTTATAATAGAACTCTGCTTTTTCATCTCATTATATACATAGTATTTGTTTGGATGAAGACTGACTTTTAGTAAAATGATGATTCATTTTACTTGTTCCAGAATTTCTTGGATTCCATGTTATAAAATATCCATTTTCTATCATCTGTCACAATTTGTTTAAAAAATGAAACATTTTCATTATGTTAAAATAATAAATTTCACATGGAAATATAGTTTAGTAGGTGAATTCTTTTTGCTTCCTACTTATTTGGATTGAGGAATTGGAGAGCTGAGTTTGAATTCCAGTCGAGTTCATTACATTCATTTACATGCTAATACTCTTGGGAAAGGTATGAATTCATCTCTTCTCCCCCAGCTATGGGTAAATAGCAGGACAGACTTTGGTGACAACCAATCTAGAAGATCAAAAACTGAATTCAAAACTATGTTGCTCTGGCAAAATATATACTATGCAGCTAAGGAAAGGATCATTTGCATTGACTTGATTATCCCAACTATAGTCAATTCCTTTTTATGTGGATGCTACACATCAAAGCAACTAACATAATCAAACTAGTGTAAACAATTTTCAACACTTGATTGGAATATTTTGAGTATGTTGGCTACCTCCAGTAGTGTGTAATCTAGATTATACTAGTCTACCCAGTTGTTTAATGAGAGGTCTCTCATACAAAACTTTGCAAATTGCTTTTCTTTATCATTCACAAACAATATGAATTTTATTTTGCATTTCAGCAACATTTTTACCATTCTTACAATAAAAAAAATATGATGTGCTGAAAATTAATTTAATTTTCTTTCATCTTCAATGTTGGAATAAGCAAAAATAAAACAATTTGAAAAATTTGCAGTCTGATATGACAGGTGTTACTATAATTGAAAGCAATTTGTTTTGTTTTTTAATGAAGCTAATTAAAACTAAAGTTTTAATGCTTTTAACAACAAAACAACTTTTTGGCCAACCTAAATTGAATAATTTTCAATGAATATATCTTCATTAAGTATCAAATCTGAATGAATTAAGGATGTCTGTTTTGCTTCTTGCATGTTTCAATTCATCAGGATGAACAGGATTTTTTAATAGCAAGAAAAAATTTCAGATGAACAGGATTTTCTACTAACAAGAAAATTTTGGTTAATAACATTAAATGAAACATGAGAGAATTTGTTGCCTAAGTATACATTTGTTTTTCCTTTTCATTTATGTATTCTCGTTTCCAGTGTCACTTCAATGCAGATTAATTTGTTATTTAAATCTAAGTTTTTCCTATGGCCAATTTTTATCAGAGGGTAAAAAAAAAACTTATATAGCTATGGGTTCATAAAATGTGTATATTTTGAGGACAATGTATGTAAAATATGATAATTACCAGTGTTGTCAACTACATATGTATACATTTTTAACACGTGAAATTTGAGTTATAATATTTTTATAGCTGCCTGTTATTTTCAAAGCAGAACTTGGAAAATTATAGCCTGCAGATAATTTGAAAAAAATAACTTTGATTTTGAAGCACAGTGAGGATTAAGCTGTTAATGACTTGTGGAATTAGTACAGTTTACTAAACTTAAAATTCTCCTAGAGTTAATTTGTCTTTATTTAAATAACCCAAAAACCAATAGGAAAGAGAAAAAAAAATGGTAAATAAAAATATTTCATTTTTTAAACATTTTAGTTTTCACCTCAAATCCCCACATGTGATGTCATGAAAGAAAGCTGACAAGGCATTCACTTTCATTTAATCAAGTGAAAACATTGTGACTATTTTTAACTACTGCCTCATCTTAACCATCTAGATATACCCTAACTCTAAAAAGGATATCCAAAGGTTTTATAATACCAATATATTTTTCTCTTATGTTTAAATTTGCTAATTATCAGTGTGAAAGTGGTAATGCTAATATTAGTCATTTCTTTATAAGGAAAAAATTGGCATTCATTGACTGAGCAGCTTGTACTATTGGTGGTTGAAATTTATAAAATCTTTCTTGTAAAACAATTTTTCATGAAAATAGGTTTCTAAAGTCCAGTAGCTGTTATCACTCTTTCCAGTATTGATGGGAGTTTCCTTCCTAAATTTTTGTTTGAAGTAGTGTGGAATGTCAGCATTATGATTGTCATTGTTTTCTTTTTCAGTTACATGTAATATCTATTTCAGCTGATTGCAAGTCCTCAAGTGATGTGGCTTTTGTTATTTGGTACAGTTATTTGTGATTCTGTAGCACCAGTCCACAAGATTGGAAGAAGTGTGGTCTTCACTTGCTCAAAGACATTTTTAACCCTTGATCTGAGAAAGAATAATTATTTAAATGATAATTAACACATCTAATGATGTGGACATACTTATATATGTTTATGAAACTTACATTGCCTGCTGTCTGTCAGTTTCTCTCTCTTTCTCACTATATATATATATATATATATATATATATATATATAACACACACACACAAAAAGAAATGTACTTATGCATTTTTATGAAACTTACATTGTTGCCTGATGTCAGTGTAATGTTTGTATTATAAACTAACTAGCATTTTCTAAGACAAATATCTAACCAGCATAGGCACATATGAACTGTATTTTTATCATGCATTGGGGGTGTCGTTTAGCTTAGTCTGTATTGCAGTATCTGATTGAAACCAAAATGGCAGCACCCATAAGAAATCACCTTCAACATCTTTATAGTTATTTTGTTTCCAGTAAATGGCAATTGCCTATCTTTCCAAAAACAGGCCAGTACAGCCAGGCAACAATAATAATTCAGCAATGAAAGGGTTAAATGGTATGTTCTACATTGAATCAATATAAAACATTTGTTGTCTTTTAGCATTCTAGAATGTCATTACAGTACCTGTAAACTTGAAAGTAGACTTCTTATTTTAAAGAAGTTTTTTTTACATAGTTTTCTTTTTTCAACATTCTTCATTGATAATTTGAGGTTTTGATAAAGAAGTTTCTTAAATTAGATTACAATGAAAAGTGAATGGTTGTAACTCCCACATCCATTGCTTTCAGTGATTAGAATTGATATACCTATCATCAATTGAATGTGTGTATGCAAACCAACTGCTTTTCATATAAACAAAAATAAATGTTTTCTGGATAATATTATTGAGGACGCTAAACAAATTACCTATTCTACCAGATTTTGAATGTTCATGTGTATTTGTGGAATTACCAATTCTTTATTTAATTCAATACAAAATATTCTTTGTCTTGATACAATTATTAATATTTTCTTGCACTATTCAAAATAGGTAGTATCAGTTTGGAACAGGCTTTATTAAACTTTTTATACAATTATATTTTCTGTGATATTTGGATCATCCTCTAAGACAAATGTCTTTTTTTTTCTTTTTTTTGCTATTAGGCTTAGAAATTTTTTAACTTGATGAATTTAAAAAAGATTCATGCTCAGTTAACTACAGCTTTCATTACCAACATCAAGTTTTACTCTGAGCTGAGGATTTTTACATATGAAAAATTGTACTGCTTTTCCTACTTTTTAAATAACAGTCTGCGTGACATTTGTTTATCTTATTTGCACACTGACAAAGCAATAGCAAGCTTTGACCTTTTACCAATTTGAATTTGTTTTGATGTACATGATATTTTTGAAGTAAACTAGTGGCAGAAGCTGACTTTCAGCAGTACATAAAAACATGCATCAAAAACGCAAATTATTTTTAATATTGAATCTTTTCCTGCATAAAAAATTAAAATTGTTAGATCATAGTCTAAACAATTGCATCTGATTCTGGATAACATGTAAAATATATATTTATCCTTTGAATGTCACAGAAACACAGCTGTAAAGGAAATAAAGAGGTGTCTACAAATGTGGGTTATCCAGTGAGGATTCCACTCACTTTAACAGTAACTGATTTGCAAGATCATTTTGTTAACCATTACTCCATAATAAGTTGTCCAATTCTTTTTGGTATTTATTTAATGCCATTATAGTGTCAATTAGTTTAGAGATGTTTATTTATTTTTCTAGTTCCTGTCAAGATTATCAATGAGTTTTTTACTGTTACTACTCTCTTCTCCATCAAACATCACCAGTGAAGATATTTTGTAATAGGACAGAGTGTAGGAAAGTGGGGAATTCATGCCTTTTCCCAATGTGAAGTCAAACTGTTAGATCATCTCACATTGTTCTTTTTCTGTTAAATGGTTTTATTGTCAATTGGAAATGGAACAAACATGATTAACAATTTTGTGTTTTTTGTAGAGGTAATATTCAACTTTCATTTACTGATATACATTGTGTAATGAATCAATATTTTAAAATGGGACAACCCAAGTTGTAAATATAAATTTAACCACAAAATTTTACAAGACAACCTTTCTTATTTATAATTTTATATTATTTATCCTAGTTTATGAGAAATTTTAAATTTCATAAGAAAAAATAAATTTGACCTTTTATTTAAAATCTTTTTAGTATTCTTTTTCATGAAATATTAAACTGCAGTAATTTAATTCTGAATCATGTTTTAAGAAATGAACACTGTAATCATTAAAGCTTTTTTTCTTGTAAAAGCTCTTCATCAACCATTTACATGAGATTCATGGGTAAAAACAAGACATTAGAAAAAACAAAAACACTTATAAGGTTAAATAATTCAACTAATAAGAAAAATAAATAGTTTATTACTTCAGATGAGCTAAACATTTTTAGACTTAAGGTTCTTAAAATTTAGAATGGGTTGCTTTGACAATATGTCCCCACTATCAAGTAATACTACCATAGTTTGTGAGGTTCTGTATTGTAACAATAAATATTGTGATGTTATTGATAACTATTTTGAAAATCTGGCATCATGACTGAAATTTTCACAAACAAAAAAATTCTTCAATCTGTGATTCCTTTTACTTAAAGAAAATTTGGAATCCTGAAGTAATTATTCACCCCATGCAAAAATATTTTAAAAAAATTTAATACAAAATTTAAATGTAATTTGTAATGTTAACATTATTTAAAATGTCCCCACTTAAATGCTTAAAAGCTATAATAAACCACAAAATCATACTCCTTGAGCCATATTGCTACATTTATTTTTCTGCATACTTGCAGAATATAAAATGTGATAAGGTTTATAGATTTTAATGAAAAATACTGAGGTACCCTAGATAAACCAAGATCAGAATCGACTCACGCCCCCCCCCCCTAGTGCAATGGAGAGGTGTTATCTGGGAGATGTATTTCTATTACCTAGGTTATTGTTTGCTTCAAGGTTAGAATTTTATTCACATAAACAAAGGGAACCACTGGGTTAGCATGTTCGACTGATTGTGCTTTTAAGTTTTAATTATGCATTTGAGTTGGTATGTAGAAATAATAAAAAATAGGCGAAATGAATTGAGTTTTTAGGGCGGAGGTGGGAGGGTCATACTCATAATATTCTTGTTAATTGTGGTCCCTAATTACAAGTTTCAGGTTGGAGATTGGAAGTAAATTGCAATATTTGTAAAATAATAGTTACTTTTTTTTTTACTAAATTAAGGATATAGCATGATTTAGTCGGTGATGTTATCTTGCTCGTAAAAAATTGTGTTCAAAGAAACACTGGAATGGAAGAGAAGTTTGAAATTTTTCATGTTTATTTTTTTTTTTTAAATAATGCTAATTAGTACAATTTTGAGAAACATTTCTGTATGTGTCAATGCCTTATTATTTTTTTTAAATTCTTTAATGACGGGATAAAGTTGTGGTTCATTGATTTTTTTAATTTTTATTTACCTTTAAAAAAAGTAGGGGGTCATCATACTCACAAGTCGACATCAAGATTTTTGGCAATTTCTCTTTTTTTCCCAGTTTACTACAATTATTTAATTCTAAAAATATTGCATCATCAATATCACCATATAGAAACCAACAAGAAATTTCTTGGTGATTAGTGATGTTTCACATTACACAACAACTTAAGGACAAGGATATTTTTAAAAATTTTCACAGACCCTAAAAACTTGTGAATTGGTGGACATTACTTCTTTAATTAAAAAATATTATTTTCATTAAACAAAAAAATGTATTTACTTTTTTTATTTTCTTTATTATGAATGTAATTTTGAGATCGCAGAGAAAGAAAATCAACCCATTATAAAATAAATTTATTTTAATTAATGAGATAAACGGGAAATTGCTCTTAGTCTTATTAGTCTTCCACTTCTACACCCTTTTTAAAATGAGTTCGATATTTTTTTAAATAAAATTTTTGTTTTCTCTTGCCTATAAAAATATTTATAAAAAGTATATTTTTTTCACAATAAATGAGATTTGGCAACGAAAACTACTTTTTTTAAAACAATGACGATTGATACGGTGATTGTTACAGAAAATTAAAAAAAAAATCCTTTAAGGACAGCAAAGCAAAGACTAAGTAAAAAAAAAAAAGTGATAATTTTACATTTTTATGTGATTTCTTTATTATTCCTTTTTTTTTTTTAAATAATATTCTCGACCGAGACGTTTAATTTAAATTTTGAGCATTTCATTATTGAAATTTAATGAATTAATAATTTTTGTTACAAAACTTTACAATTGATTATCTTTTATATCGTTGCGGTTGATCGGAGTGAAAAAAAAATAAATAAATAAATAATGGTCAATCAATTCAATGGTTGTAAATTGTAATAATTCTGTTTGAAATTCATGAGAATTTGAAAGTGATACGAAATTTTGTTTATATCACATAAATAATACACACTGTTAACTGCTAATTTAAGAAGTGTTTAAAAATAAATGCTTCGTGCATGAAGAAGACTGATAAGAAGAAAGGCTTCTCACAGAATCGCCATAATATTTTTTCTGAAATACGAGTTGGAGAGAAGACAGCAAATATGTTTAAATTTGTTTACCTGAACTAAAATCTAAATTTATTGAAAATTAATGTATGTATTGTTTCGCTTTGTAACGTAGGTAGACAGATAACAAGAAAATAAAGAAAAATATCCAGTGATTAAGACTGAAAATTCCCTTTTTTTACCGTACACTTACTGATAAATAAAAAAAAATATACGTCGCCTAACATTGATCATACAGATTATTGATTGACACGAAATGTCAGAGACGGTTAGTAAACCTGTCGCTTATTTTTTACATTGCAGAAATTTTAATTTATATAAACAAAAAATCTCTAATCTAAAAAAAAGTTATGCAACAATCACAAAAAAAAAAAAAAAAAGAATTTTTTTTGCACTCAAAAGTGCGCACTCTTAGTAAACTCCATAATAAGCTATGATAAAATATAAATGATGTACTAAGTAAATGAAATTGAAATACATGTCCAGAGATTTCATTTTTGTGGAATGGATAAAAAAATAATTAAAAAACTTGACATTTAAAAAAATGTTTAAATAATTTTGCGCAGTTTCGATTTTATTTTTTTAAAGAAACAATCCTATCATAAGATACATTTTTGTGTTTATATGAAGTAACGCACAAAATACAAGAAAAATTTCTTTGAAGAAATTTCTTTTTTTAAAATTAGAATATTGTAATAATGTTAATTTGAAACAGTGCGACTAGAGAGGTGCTAGACCAAACTACTCCATCAAAATTCTTAAAATAAATAGACTCAAAAGCACTTTTTAGTTGATTTGATTATACTTGCTGATTTAATATTAAATGGAAAGTACAACTTTTAAATCAGTATACATCAAAAGTTTGTAAAATAAGTACAATAAATATAGAAATGTGACACATATGGAAACATAATTATTTTACTTTACATAAAAAAAGAAACAATCGTGGCCAGGCTAAAGCAACCGATCCACAATCTTATTTGGTAAAGATTTTTTTTTTTTTTTTCTTTCTTTTTTCCCCTTTACTAAACCCTTCATGAATCATTGTTTCTCTATCTGTTGTATTCGGCAATAAAAATTGTTTAAGCTTAAGTTTTAGTCTTTTATCGCACAAAAACTGACGGGTGTATGAATATTTATCAAAAGTGATAGTTTTCATTATATATATATATATATATATATATAAAAGATTATTGTAAGCAAGAAAGGACTATAAAAAAAAAAATTATGCCAGACAGGACTAGTCGATGTTTCCTTACATTTTTTAAAAGTATTCTCTAAAAATGAATATTTAAAAAGAAATTGAAGGTTTTAAACGTAAAAAAACATATGTATTAGTATTCATACTGGTAATTCTAAAATTGGGTTTCCTTTTTAACTTTATTATGTATTAAAAAATGTTACTAGAAATTAAATATGTATATTTTTAAATTTAAATTCTTGTATTTTTAAAAGCTAAGAACAAGGTATTAAATTATTTTCTGGTTTGATTTTTTTCTGTGAAATAAAATTTTTCGATTGACTTGAAAGTTAAAGGATTTGTATAAGTGGGAAAAACATTTTAAATTGCGCGTGTAAAAGTTTTTTTATTTTAGTTTTTACTATTTTCTTTTGAAATATAATAAAAATGTTCTAGCTTTTTAAATTAATGTCTTAAATTAAGCTTTTTTTCTTTTTTAAAAAAATATTTATGACTAATTATTATAAACAGTATTTTATTTTTTGTGCTTAAAAATATTTTTTAATGTAGTCAGTAGTAGTAAAGAAACATTTTTAAGAAAGAAAATTAAAAAAAAACTGTCTATCTTTTAAATTTTTAGAAAGAGAAAAAAATTATCTCCGTTTGATTTTTAAATATTTATTGGTATAAATATGCTGTACTTGGGAATAATTATTAAAAGTACAGTTTTATTTTTGGCTTTATGTATATAATAATGTTAATAAAAAAAAATAGGTTATTGCATTGTGTAGCAAGCAAAAGGAAGAAGGAAGACTTGTAATGAAAAAAAAAAGTGAAGGCAATAGTGTTGCCAGGCGTGACTAGTCGATGCCCTAACATGGAAGTCAGCTTTCTTCTTCTTCCCTTGGCGAAAGAAGAGAAGAGACAAAATCAGATTTTGGAAAGTCAAATGTGAAAATTTTCTAAACCTCGACGAAAAAACAGGATCATAGGGGGAGTTAATTTTTTTTTAAAGGCCGGTAGATGTTTTTTTGGACTGTAAGGGAGATAACAGTACAAGAAAAGCAAAACGACTTCTTCTTTTTCTTGGCCTTTCTTTTTTCCCCTTTCTTTATTATTTAAGTTCTTGTAAGTCTTCTTTCTCTTCTTGGTGCTTGACAAGAAAATAATTTTAAATCAATGTTTTCTGTAAGAAAGCAACTTAATATAATTAATACCAAGCCAGGATTTTTCGTCTTGAGACCTGGAAAATAACCGTAAGTTATTTTTTGCTAAAAATTGACGGATATTTATATCTGATAAAAAGAAAGAAAGAACTCAGTTCCTTTCTTTCTTCCTTACTCTTTCCCTTTCCTTCATTTCTCCTTATTACTGTTTTCTTTCTTCTTTTTAACGATTTATTTTCCTATCTTCTAAATTTTCACTTTTCTTTTTGTTGTTTTTAAAAAAGAAAGTTTTACATATATCATTTTAAAGTTGATTGGTTTTAGAAATCCATATTTTATTTATATTTCCCAAAATATTCGAAAGCGATTGTCGCCTTTTCTATTTGGAAGAGAAAGAGAAAACCATATGAATTTGCATTGTATTTTATATTGAATATAACAAGACAAGATCCAATATTTTTATTTTTTTGATGTAATTTAATAATTAACGAATTAAATATATATTTTTTTAAAATTTATATTTATTTAAATACTCAATGCAATAGCTTTATTTATTGTAAAAAATAGTTGAACAACAGATTATTTTATTTTTACATTTACATTTGGTTGGTCTGGTTGAGAAACTAAAAATTTATCTAAAATTAATATTAATATTTTAAATACATTATTATATTAAATTATTATCATTTCCTCTTCCCTACAAAAAGAAATGGAATATCAAATTATATTTTCCATCTTCTAAAATAATATATTTTTTTTATCGTTTATGAAAGAAAAGATGAGTATTTTTTTTTTAAATTAAGAAAAGTCGATTTTCACTTTTTTATGATAATGATGATAAAACGATAATAATAATGACGGTAATTATTTTTTTTATTTGATTGGAAAATCAACCAAAGTACAGAAGTTAAGAGATCAATATTTAAAAATTAAACTCATTGATAATATGAATCAATTAATCAATATTGTACAGATTATTTTGTATTGCTTTTTGTAAATAAATCAATCTACTAAATTTGTAATAAATACTTCATTCCGGATATTTAGCCGAAAATATCTTAGTAAAATTTGGGATCTCTAGTTTTGTTTTGTAAATAAAATTTTATATAACAAAAGAAAAACTGTATATTTTGAATGTTTCTTTTTCTTTAATATTGATAAAAGTCAGTAGAAAATGATAAATTATTTATATTTTCTGTTTTGTATCTTATTCTTATTGTAAACATTTATTTTAAACAATAAACTTTATCACCATTTTAAATATTTATTATTCATTTCATTTGTACCTAATCAATCCCACTGGCACTTTGTAAATATGCTTCTTCGTGCAGATTTTTACTCATTAAAACAAAATATAATGCTCAAATAATTTATTTATTTATATTTTATTCCGATATTTTTTCGTGATTGTGAATAAAATTTAACCATATTTATTGTTGTTGTTATTATTTTTAGCTCAATGTCTATGAAAATCTTGTGAATGGTTTTTTTTTTTCTTTGCTTTTTTTTGCCTTTTTTCCCCTTAGTGTTCAATTTTCATCTCTCCGGTGGAAACTACTCTCAGTTATTGTTTTTGTTTCTTTTCTTTTTACCTTATCAGCAACAAAGAAAAGAGGCTTTGAAATTATCTCAATTCATACAATCCTGATGTGTGATTATACAAGAAAGCCTAGCTTAAAGAAAAAGAAAAAACAAAAGAAAAAAAGAAAGAACATTAACAATGTTGTTGTAAGGAAATGAAAGGAATGATCGAACTTTGTAATAAACACAAAAAAACACATGCACACAACTGACATTGGCGGTCAAATTTTGAATAATCATAATCAAATTAAAATAATTTTTCATAAACATCTGATTGTAACAATAATTTTCAATGGATGTAGAAAAGAGCGTGAATCGATATTGTAGTTTTTGTCGATTATTGTGTGTAGACACAGTTTGATTGAAATTTGAAAGTTATAATTTTAGATTTAGTCATTTTTTAGTCAGTGGATTATTACAATTGCAAAAATTCAGCCTTTTATATCGCTTCCATCCTTACAAATAAACAAAAATATTAATCACACAGAAATGCAGGGATTGATTGCTCCATTGATTGCTTTTTTTAATTAAACTTTGGACAAACAAAAATATTCTTCTCTGGAGACGGATTTGTTTATTTGCTTGCGCAATATTTGATTACAAGTCAAGAAAACTTTTGTTTTATTATTTAATACTGAAAATGAATGATGCGCTTAAAAAGGTTAATCTTCCTTCATAATTATTGTCTGAAATAAATACTGACGAACCTACGAGTTTTCAAACAAAATATAAATAATAATTCAACTTATATTCTGTCTTACGAAGGATTGTTTGAACATATCACGTAACACTAACAGTGATTTGTTTTAAAGATCTTTAAAATAATGTCCAAAGATAAGATTTATACTTTCGCTTTACACTAAATAGCACTTTGGGAACCACAGCTCAAAATGAATTATGAAATACTAAAAGAATTCCACTTTTTAACAACTGTGAATGATAATGTATACTTTTGTTGAAATTAAGAGTTTACGCAACCTCTAAAATAACGTGGTACCCATTCAACAAATATTGTTTGATTGAAACCAATTTATTTGGAAATTTTCATTTAAGTCATTAGTCCAGCACATATACAATCTTTTTAATGTTTTTGAAAGGTGATATTTTTGGAGTATTTAAAAGATCATTTATAAAAATGGATTATAAAAGTTAAGTATATAACATTAACTTCTATTTTGTAAGCAAATCAGCATTGTGATGGAAAGTTTATATCAGGAGTATCTCAAGTCTCAACATCGTAATCATTAGTTGATAGTAGCAAATTTTCTTTTTTAATATTTGCAATTGTTTATAACAACCAAAAAATTATTTCTGATTTTAAGTAATTTCCTTTTTTTAATTTTTTCAGATGTCACATTTGGAAGAGCCTTGTGGCCCCAATAAGGGTTACACTTCAACCAGCAACTGTAAACATTTTAATCAAGTTTAATTAAAAATATCGTTTTATCAGAAACTTAATAACTTTGTTTTCTGAAGTGAAAAAATTGTAAATTACCTCATTTTTTTTTCATTTCTTATATGGTTTTTGTGAAAAAAAGAATTTGGTTATTTTCAAAGAACCTAATTATTGATACTTTTTCTTTACTTGAATTTGTATTTAATTCAGCAGTTTTTAACTGTTGTATTTATATCATAGAAAAAAGACATCATTGAGCTGTATGTAAATAATTCTTTGAAATTAGAGAAAGAATTGTTTTATTCAAAATGTCGATGTATCCAGTGCAGCCAGTGTATCCCAGCACAATTAATACTCAGTATAACTTTGATGTTGCTACCAAGAGTTATCCACCTGCTCAGGAACACCAATCTCCAGATTCTCATCAATCTCCTAATCCCCAACAATCTCCCACCTCACATCATTCACCTAATTCAAATCACTCTCAAAGCCAGCATCATTCACAGAATCCACACCCTACCCAGAATCAGCACCATACTCAGAGTCAGCACCATTCTCAGAGTCAGCACCATCCACAGAACCAGCACCATGCCCAGAATCAGCACCATCCACAGAACCAGCATCTCTCCCAGAATCAGCATCACTCTCAAAATCAGCACCATTCTCAGGGCCAGCACCACTCCCAAAACCATCACCATCATTCCTCCAACCACCACCACCACCACCATCACAATTGTGACCACCACCATGGCCATAATCATGGTCATGACCACAATCATGGACATGGCCATGACCACGGCCATGACCACAACCATGACCATAGCCATGACCACAGCCATGGACACAGCCATGACCACAGCCACGGACACAGCCATGACCATAGCCACGGACACGGCCATGACCATAACCATGGACACAGCCATGACCACAATCATGGACACGGTCATGACCACAGCCATAATCATGGTCACAATCATAGTCATGATCATGGCCATAATCATGGGCACAATCATCATCACAACCATCACCATCATCATCACCACCACCACCAGAAATATGACCCAAAGCACAAATGCCACCACCACCATAATTGCTGTGCAAACAACCCAAAGCAGCCGATCCTTGGGAGGCCACCAAATTCTGGAACCTCAGGAAACAATGGCAAGCCATACAAATGTGAAGTTTGCAGAAAAAGTTTCAGCCGAAAGGCTAACCTTCAGAATCACGAACATAGTGTATTTTCAGGAGATGGTGAACGCCAGCAACATCACAGCTGTGCTTACTGCCACAAGGTGTTTGCTCAAAAAGCTCATTTGCGTAGCCATGAGCGAACCCATACTGGTGTACGTCCTTATACCTGTATGGTATGTGCCAAGGCATTTAGTCAGAAGGCTCATCTCCGTGTGCATGAACGCATTCATTCTGGAGAGAGGCCATTCAAGTGCCCAACCTGCCCCAAGGCTTTCAGCCAAAAGGACCACCTGAGTAACCATATGAGAACTCATTCAGGGGAGAGACCCTTTCAGTGTTCACAGTGTCCTAAGGCCTTTAGCCAACGTGCACATCTAAAGAACCATGAGCATACCCATGCTGCACAAAAGCCCTATGTTTGCACACTGTGTGATAAGGCGTTTGCTCAACGAGTCAATCTACATAATCATATGAGGACTCACACTGGAGAGAAACCCTTTTCATGTGAGATCTGTGGCAAGACTTTTACTCAGAAGGGTAATCTGAAGACACATCTGCGTACTCATGACAAGAAAAGTTTCAGTTGTGATGTTTGTGGAGATGTTTTCAGTCAAAAATCATTATTGCAGTGCCATGAAAAAACTCACTTGGTACAAAGTCTTCCAGATGTGAATGGGATTCCAGCTCGGCCACAAATTTTCCAGTATAATTTGCCCTGATTTTGATTAACATTTATTTAAAGTTTATGTATTTTCCCTTACAAAAACCCCAAAAGAACACTCCAGGAGTATAAAATTTATTTACATAAATTTTTTGTAAATTCTTTGAATATGGCTGGCCCCAAAACAACAAATTAGTAAATGAAAACAGAATTCTGTCAAACATTGTGGGTACAATGTAAATTACAACCAGTTTAGTGAGTGGAAAATACAATACTAGAATTATTTATCACAAGCTGAACACTGCGGCTTGTATGTGAACTTATAGAAGACCTGGTACTGTTACTTGAACATGTAAAAGTATCAGGAGTAAAAAAAACAAGTGTAAATTATTGGATTTTGTGCATGAAATTCTAAAATTGTTGGCAGCCTTGCATTATGGCCTGAGTTTTAATTTCTGTGAATCATGTATCATGACTTGAAAAAGCTAACTCGTGATTATTTTTGATAATCACAAATGTAAATGTTAATTGACCACATGTAGAAACCAAAAATTGTACTCTGTTAATTACAGAGGACTTGAAATCATGATTAAAATCATTAGTCAATTTTATAGCAGGCTAACCTTAGCGACTAAAATCCCACAAGTGAAAACAGGTGAATACAAAACTATAAGCCTTACACAGCATTTTAGAAAATACCATCTTTAAATAAATGATAGTGGGATTAACCTTGTGACACATAATGGAACTGCTGAAAATGTATGTTGTTCACTTGTTGTCTGACTCAAGAATATTACAAACCATTTATTATGAATGAGATTTACATAGAAAAATCTGAACACCAAGAGCACAGATTAAAACAGACATCTTCCAATCTATTAAAAAAAAAAAAAATTCCATGTATAAAATTTGTAACTTAAACTGAAAATTAAAGATAACACTACTATAAACTCTTACAGGCTTCACCAAGCAAGTAGAATATTGGGCCATTGGAAACTATTATGGATTGAAAATTTGATTCAACTTTTGTGAGTTCATTCATAATAACTAGGAATAGTATACTGGAGGTTCAATATTGTGGCTTGATTATAAAATATAACGAGGCTCTGATACTGTTATATCACAAATGTACATTATTGGAACTGTTACTTGATAATATAGATTACATGGTAAAATCATATTTCTGAAAGTTCATTACTGTGGCCTGGCTATATATAAGGCTGCATCAAGTAGAATACACATTTGAAAACTATTAAAGATATAACTTCTTATGAGATTTTTTAATGATAACAAATATGGAAACTTTGAAAACCTGTAGCTAGCCTCTCAGTGAATGAGAATTACTCAAGAGGCTTAAAATGGTGAACTGATTATAAACTGTAACTTGTCACTCTGTGACTGAACTGCATTGATAAAAGCTATTGAATGCTCAAGATTGTGACTTGAATGTTGAAAATAGTTGGAGGCTATGGCTTGACTGTCAACTGTAGCAAGCCACATCTAGTGGCTAGGAACAATTTATGAACTATTGAAGGCACAGCTCTTTTGCCTTTCAAACATTTGTGGAAAAAAGGACATTTTGGCTTAGAAATAGCATTTTTGTTCTTTTAAACATGTTTTAAATTAAGTTGTAGAATGAATGAATGACTGTAAATTGAGAAAATGTGTGAAAAAATCATGTTCTCTTTTTTGTATTTTCCTCATTTTCCTCTTTTTATTTGATCAAGTTTCTTTTATTTACTTTCTCAACTGCTCAAGAAACAATATTTTATCATGACATTTTTAAATATATAATTTCATGTATCTATTTAAAAAAACAGAAATGTTTGTCCATGACATTGTGGGAAATATGTGCTTGGGTAGTATAGTTGTCCTGAAAAGTTGGAGGGGAAATTTCTTGCTTAATGGAAGCCATGATCAAATAAAACCAAAGTATGCAAACAAACAACCAAAAATAATCTTTGTTATATGAAAGTTGGTCTACATTTTGTTTAAATTTTTCTTAACATGATTTTAATATAAAAAAAAATTTGTTTATTGAATTAATCAAGTACATTAGCTGCTGAAGAAAGAAAAGAAACAAAATTAAAGACTTTCTTTTATTAGCACATTTACTTTTTGTGCATAACTCCTTGCTTGGTTACAATTACAGATTTGTGAATCAGAACGATATTGTAAACATTTAATTCAACAACACTTTTAGCATGAGATTACTGCCAAACATTTATTTCCCATAATGTCCAATTATTCCTCATACAATAACCTACCATAAATTAATGTCTATTCCTGCTTTTTCATCACTGAGAAAAATTTTACAAACTCTTGCACTTACAGCACTGTCGGTGGACATTTTGCATCCTCCAGCATGTTAAATGTGCTGGGGTCATATCATAGTAAACACAAGTTATTATTGAAGTGTAAACTTGAATATTTTTGTTTTTGATAATGGGGAAAAAACCAAATTCTAAACTGGCTCGTAAAGTTTTGTGTTATTATCAGTGTCAGCATCAACTGATAATTTGTAGATTGACTTCAGGAAGGATATCTGGCTGTAAAAGGCTTTTATTAAAATGTTCCTAGATTATATAATTTTTTGTGATTTAGTGCAGTCAGTTTTTTTTTTGTGTTGACATAGCAGATAAGCTTCTTTTGTTTCTACTTAATGAAATTAAAGGTAAGATAAATTGATCCGTTGTTCACATCTCAATGGAACATTAGATATCTGTTATCACAGTCTGTCCAACATTTAAAAAAAAAATCAAAGAAAAACCTGTGTTTTGTGATGATTATATTTACAGTTAGATTCTGTATTTGAAATTCTTTACACAGGATGGTATAATTTGCTCACATTGATTGTATGAAACACTTTTCACTCTCTAACATTTTTGTTTATTATATAAGATTGTTGATATTTATTTAAGAATCATAAAATTAAAATGCAGTACTAATAAAAATTGGATATATATAATAATGAACATGAAAAAATTTTAAAATGTTTTTGACTCAAGACACCACCAAAAGAAAAAAAAAACTACACATTAAAAATAAAGAATATACAATATTTCATATCACCTATTGACAAATATCCCTTGGAAAAAAGTATTTTAAAAATAAAGATAACATTTAAAATAAAAAAACAATGCCCTGTCAAATTATGTCTTGTGTGCATATTTGTTTGTGCTGTAGGTAGAGAAAGATAGATAAAACTAATTTTATTTTATATATTTCATGATCATGAACTGATTATCATTGGGAAAAGGTTAAAATTTAAACAAATATTCTATTTTCTGAGCTGAGACCATCAAATTTTAGAGATGCTCAATAAGAAATGAATTTGCAACCATCAGTTTGCTTTGCTATGCAACTGATCTAACAAAAATATAAAAAATAATGATCCTTTGTTTAAAGGACTTTACTGATTCATTGCCAGGTTTCAGTCCAGGTTTAACCATCTTACTTTGGACAAGTCTTTCACCATTCATGTTGTCTCGTAAAATCTGCAATCTCTGGTGCTTGAATCTTCTGAGTAGCTTAGCTATTTGGAAATAACTTACTGTTTACTGAAGCTTTAAATAGGCAACATTTTTCTGAGCTTAACCATCAGATCTGTAATACCTATCTAATGCTGTTGGTAGTATAACTTATATAGTAATTATAATAGGGCAAATCTTAAGTATGACATTACCATTCTATACTGACTAATCAGGCTAGTATTAGTATTATATTTTTATAATTAGATAGTAGCAACATTGACATAAAAGTGATTTTTGCTTTATGTATTAATGAACCTAAGAGTCTGTGGACAGACCTGAGACCATAAACTTTGTGGATGATCTACTACGTGCAAGATAAGCAATACTTAAATGGTTTCAAGAACTAAATGAAAACACTAGGTAGAATGGTAAGAACTTTTTTTTTTCTAATTATTGAAACTGTAAGGCTGAAGAGTTTTTTATTCTGTCCCCTTGCTCTGTTATTAGTAACTTTCATTACTGTACACACATCTAGGAACTAAAAATAATGATTTTGCCAAGGTCAGTCTTGCAATACTACAGTATGAATAACTGCTAGTGTTGGACTCTGGATTTAATGTTTATCCTTTCCTGTCTTGCTTGCTCACAAAATAATTACTCACATGTCCTTCATTATTTTTTTTTTGTTTACTAATTGACTTTATGGACATCAAAAGTCTGTTTTTTTTTTTTTACTTCTTACATTATGTAATATTCAGACAGAGTGGGCAGCAGCAAGAATTGAACTTGGGATTTTGGGATCCCAATTTCTTACTTCCTCTCTTCCCTTTTGGACAAGTCAGATTTGGTAAATTAGCTTTGTTGGAAGTGCACAAAATATCAAGTTGTCATGAAATATTTGTACTTATTAATATTAATGTCATTTGATCAGATAAGGGATTAATAAAGAATACAAAAATTATAGATGTTTTGTTTTGCCATTAAAATCCAGGAAATTTCTTTGGACTCCACAAATTTCCATAGACAATCTACTGTTCTTTATATGGATAAAAGTTTCACTTGAAGTTTACCAAGTAATTTAACCAGAGTTATCTCCACCCATTGAACCAAGTCACCTATTTCCTCACTCAACTTTTCCGAGAGAAAGGCATGGCACCTTTAGTAGATTAAGAAATATAATGAATATAGCAGTAGAGGAAATGGAACCAAAATAGGAGTTAGTTAACAAGACAAATCTTGTTATATTAGTTAATCAAAGATTGATTAGTCCAAAGAAACTTTCTGGATGTTTGTTGCGGTTTTTTTTCAGTCATTATTTAGTATCCAAGAAGAATACTTAACATTAATAGATCTGTTCATTTCCAGCTCATAAGATTTTTATCTTTAATCTCTTTTATCTAAAAATAAAAAACAATAATGATTGATGACATTTGTGACAAATAAGACAAGTGAACAGTTCACACTAAGCATCTAAAATTTAAATAATTATCGATGTAAAAAATAAGCCATTCTCAAAATTGAAAAGCTCAATACATCCAAATTATGTATATGAATTAGTGAATGGAAATTTAAATGTTTTTTAATATAAAAGTGTTGATTATATTATCTAACAAATTTTGTATGATATGTTTAACTTGCATTTTGAAGGAAGAATTGAAAATATACAAAAAAAAGAAATGGGATGAAGAATTTGTGAGATGAATTCTATTTCAGATTAATTTTTTTATGTTTTTCTCATGATGCAACTAAGAGATTAGAAATACATGAGAGAGCATTGTTTCAATAAATAACTAAATGTCATATACTCCTAATCCGAGATAAATCCATAGACGTAAAAAAGAATTTCATACTTCATTGTTCCCCACTCCCCATTTTGTATCTTTTCTAAATTTTAATTGTATTGAACTAATTGAGAAATGTACTTCATTTCTTGTAAAAAAACAAAACTTTTTTCATGACAATTCATTTATTTTAATGAAAATTGTAACAGCACTAATAAGCAATAGTAATTATTTTACATCTTTGTTTAATTCATTATAAAGCAAGAAAATAAACGCTATGTCAAGATCCTTTGCAAAAGTATAACTTCTCACCCTCTCAATGCTTATTTCAGATCATGTTATTATTAAGACAAATATTCTGCTGGAAAAGTTTAAATGATACCAAATATAGAATAATGTCTGTTCATAAGCTGTAGTTATGTAATAAATGTGTTCTAACATTGCTTATATATGTTTGTATGCTATACTTTTTATCTGAAATTTTAAAACAAAACACTTAGCATTACACATTGATTCATTCAAACCTATTTTTTATTACATTTCAGTTAATATACTCTCCAGTAATGCTCAAGTGTTTATTGCATGAAAAAAAAGCCTTTTAATTTGATTTCTATATTACAGCTTATATGAATTCAAACATAAATTAAACACTGTTAGAGTGGTCTATATATAATTTATCATCAGAAACATTATTTCTATAAGTATGCCTTGTAAAGCTAAGAGAATCCAGTACAAAACAATGAAACCTGAAAAGAAAGTGACTCATAGTCACTCTTAAATAACCAAAAACAATGAGCAGCTTTCAGATCAATTTAAAATTTTCCTAGAATTTTCAATAATAGCAATATTTTGTCAGTAGAAAAGCTAATGCTATGAAAACTTGAAAATTGAGGAGAAAATGTCAAGTTCTTGAAATTAGTAATCGTAATAGATTTTATTTATAATTAGATAAAGCATTATCAATCATTATTAACCTTCATCTAGTATTTCAGCTCAATTTTAGTTGACTCAGACTCTCATTTGACAACTGTCAGTAAACTGCAAATTAGAACTAAAGAATAAGCTCTCAGCTAGACTTGAACTTTTATCTCTTTCATCCCTTTAAGCCTAGTTAACCATAACAACTGCTCTGCTGATGGAGATTTCTGGTTGATGATCAAATGTGACCATATTGATTATTTTTCCAATCAAATCCAACCCTATTTGTTATTGCTTTTACATATACTTGTAGTATTAACAGCAATATGATTTTATTTTTTATTAAATGAAGCCATATCAACTATTATTAATTTTTGACTAGTATTTCTTGGAACTTGAGAAATACTAGAAATACATGTTTAAATTTGATCTGCTAACTGTAGAACCATACCAAGTACTCTAATGGTAGAGTACTTGGTATGGTTAATCAAGATTACACTCTACTAAAGAGTTAGATCTCTTTCTGGTTCACTCTACATCAAAGCCCGTTAGTTGGATGTGAGCATTATGATAGCAAGTTGAAAAATGAAGAAGTTGTCCTCTGCTCATAGACTCCAAGCATCACATCTGGATCACAAAAAATAAAAAATAAAATAAAATTTAAACATGGGTTAATCACAAACGGTGAAAAAAAATGCATAATAAAAATGCTGAGTCATGTATCCACCCTGAGAGTTTAAAAGGACCTGCTCGGTGACCCTCAGGGCAGTTCACAGCAGTAGTGGCTGAATGTGAAATTAAGACAACAACCTCCAGTTACAACTCCAATGCAAGGCCAATACACATGTGCACACCCATCTTGAGATCCTGACTTCTTAGCCCACAAGAGCAGCTTTACCTTTGATTCAATGTATCCATTGATAATACAGTTAATTTTAACATATCTTTTTTTTTTTTGGCTTCATTGGCAATACATTGTCACATTCTTACAATTATATGCTGTATATAACATTGAAACAAAGAGTTGTGAGTTTAAGTGTAGCTGAGTTTATTCTTTATTTCCAATTCATGCTGTTGGCAGATGACCTGAATAGTTGTAATGAAAAGCAACTAAAATTTAGATGAAAGAAACATGAAAAATTAATAATGCTTCTCTGAGATTGTTTACATCATTATGATAAATTTGGAATCCAAGCCATATGTATAGTGTAACATGATGCACATAATATTTCAAAACATTTCTATACATTCTGAAAATTAAGAACCAAGGAAAAAATTGTTCTAAAAGTTGGATCCAATTCTTTTCTTCAAGAAAGTTCAACAATATTTACACAAGTATGTTAATCTCTTTTTTATATTGTATTTGTATTTTAAATGTTAATTTTTGTTTTGCTTTGAATATTTTATAATCAATAAAGAACAAATTCCCACATGTCAGTAACAAGAGCAAGAAAAAACACAAGATATTCAGATGAAATGTTACAGCTAATAAAATTTTCATAACATGTAGTGTTATCATTAATCAACAAGTTGGTCTATATCTTGATATACTTGATAAATAAGTCTCAATTTATCAAATAGCAAGGCCATCTATTTCAGTTTGAAGAATATAGAATATAATATAGAATCTATTTGCCACCAAAAATCAAACATTTATTTCCAGAGAATATGAGTTGACAAGATTTTATCAAGTTCAATCCTATCCAATAAGACAGCTGGCTGTTAGCTTTTGCTTCTTAGTGAGATTATTTTTTAAAGATTTAATAATTAAATTATTAAATCCCTGTTTCTTGTAGAATAAATATTGACTGTCAAACTTCTTTAACTTGTTTGGTTTGAAGTTGCCATATCAGTATTTTTAAGGGTAACCTTTCAAGATTTTGAACAGTCAGATACACAAAACTGTTAATTCCTTTTTCCATTTTTATCTCAAAGGAATGACCAAATTATACAGAATTTTATAAAATTAGCATCACTTTCTATGTTACAAAGAGAACAAATTTATGTCACTGCCTATCTCTAACCCTGGAAACTTAAACTATGGTTATGGAATATATTATTAAAGAGCTATGGTTTTAAAATATATTGTTAAAGTTCTATGGTCATGGAATATATTGTAAAGTGCTTATCTTGACAGTCCAAAAAGGATTATAATATGAACAGTAATATACAAGCAAAACAAAAATGAAATTTGCAAATAGACCAGACTTTCTACTTCTGAATCATAAAAACATCATTTGTTTTTTATCATGATAATATTTGCTTATATTTAGAACAAAATTAAATTCTATAATCAAATGCATTTTTTTTGTCTTTTTGAAGGTTTAAGAACATTTATATAAAATTATTATTTTAGCAGAACAAATCAGAAACTGATTTGTGGTTCTGAAATTCCTTTATCTGTTCAGAGTTTTGTAAATCTGTGAACTGAAGAAAGCAAAAGAAATTGCACATTACAAACCATGCATAACTCCACTTAAAGTAATCTATCCATTAAGATCTTTTGAAGATTTAATCAATTTGATAACTATATCATTGCAAATTAATCTTGATCAATTTGCTATGTAAAAAGGTTTTCCAAGTGCAATGGGTACAAAACTTCAACTTACTTAACATCCCACTTTAGCAATTATAACTTTATTATTTTATGTTAGTCCAAAGGAAAAAAATGTTCAAATAAGCAAATAAAATCAGTGTGAAGGCTGCAGTCATATTTTGTTGCATATAGATTAATAAAAAATAATAATAAAAATATAAATAAAATTATTCATTCTAGAATATTTTATATTTTTTTATTCCCTAATTAAGAGAGTTATTAACAAGACAGTCAAATGTTCTTGAATTTATTATTGGGTGTAATATTATCTTTTATTATTAATTTTTTAACTAGTATTTCTTTCATTTTAATTTCACTTGCTTTTTATTGCAAAAAAAAATTCATCCTCTTTTTTCCAAGTTTGAATTTCACAAGACGAATATGTTTTATTTTTTTATCCATATTGCTCGCTTGTGGCCATAAAATGCAAGTGAAATTAAAATGAAAGAAACACTAAATGGAAAAAATAACAAAAGACTATAATTGATATATTGAAATTTCAATACTGTAGAAAGTTTTTTTTAATAGGGTTTGTCCATCAAATTTCTTACAAATACAATTGGCTCCATAGGATGTTAGTAAATCAAAAATGTTTGTTGTGTTTATTATGATAATAGTTTACATTAGTAAATATAAGTTACCACAATAATAATAAAAACTGAAATACTTGAACATTTTAAATGTTTTTACTTTTTATAATTCTTTTAGCAAATTTTCTTGTTATATCTACAAGGGATTGAAATTCAGAAATGTAATTATTATTGTTTTTGTGTCTCCTTGAAATGATTTGAAAGTTTCTATTTGAATTTAAAAAACAAATGATCAGTTTTTTCATCTGATATAAACTGTTTCCATTCTCATGATATTAGCACTACATGAGGTAGCGACCAGAGCTGGATTTGCATATGGGATGCAGCCCAGAAGCACAAGACCAGAAGGGCCCTCTAGTCTTGGGTCCCTGATACAACTAAAAAAATAAAAATAAAGATATAAGAACAGAGGAGATTTGTTTATTTTCAGATATAATACAATTTCCTTTGAAATATTTTGAAACAATTTAGAATATTTGGGCCCCTCTAGTTGGAGTGTTTTTTAAAAATTTGATAGAGCTCCTTGAAGGCGCCCCATTTACATTTTGATGTATTTTTATTTATAGACATGAGAAGGGGCCAACATATGTAATGAGAGAGCCTCAAATTCTATTAGCCCAGGGGGATCTTAAGGCCTAAATCCGGTCATGGGTGTGACATTTTGCAATATTATCAAGTGGACTCAATCAGTATCATTTGCATAAATACTTTGAATCTAAAATGCAGTTCTGATGTATTGTACATTATTTAAAAAAATGCTGAAGTTAACAGTTTAAATGAGAGATTTTCTTTTGTTTCAAAGTGATATGTTTGATATTAAATTATACCTGCCAGGCAAAATTATTGTCCTCTACAAATTAGCAAGGATTGAAAAGCAATTGTGTTTCAGGGCTTCAACTATTAACTAGCAATTCAAAGAATCTTGGCTTCTAATGCACCAAAAATCAAGCCAAGTGGGGCATGAGTAAGAATTTGCAAACTAAAATTAGTTTGTGTCATTTTTGTGGTGAGATCTCCTGATGGCAACAGGTTTACCAAAAATATTCAATGTATGTTGGTGAATTTTAAAAATTATAGCATTCTGACAGGAAAAATATTTATATCAATGTGCTGGTTAATATTTATTTTATTATATTTGCTTTTATAACCTGTTTTAAAGTATTCTTTTAAACTTGTATATTGTAAAATGGATACTTAATAAGTAGAAAAAATCTATTTATAATCTTGAGAAAGGTTGAAAAAATATATTCTTTTATTTTTAGACAAAGTTAGGCATTGTTTTCAGATAAGTATTGCTATGGTTTGTATATTTCAATTGTATCCTTGGCACAGCATAGCTAAACACTTACAATATTGATTAAAACCTAGGGAAATTAGTCCTCTACTTAGACATGATAACAATTCTGTTCAAATTATTGCAATGATTAATGACTATGACTGATTAATGTGTTTGAACATCACTGGATGCTCCATATCTGTGGCTCAAAACTAAGATGAGTAAATAACTATTTAAAAAATTACAACTGTCTTAATTTACTCCTAAATTACACAGTTGGAAAAATGGATCTAATGAAAATAATGTTATTTCAAAAAGAGGCTGCAAAATGATTTTATTGTAATGGCTACCTTTAATTAAGCAACCTGCTTCTTCGGATTTTTACTGAGAAAATTGTTTTCTTTTTTAGATATGTTGAAGTCACACAACGAAGTGACTAGCATAACCAAACTAGTGTAAATTATTTTCAACATTTGATTCGGTAATTGAGTCCATTGGTTATTTCCTGTAATGTTGATTATTCTTATATAATGTTATAAAGCTTGTTTGCTATTAAACTCATCTTGACTACCTGAAGGATTATTCAGTGATAAATCTTGAGTATAAAACTTTGCAAACCACTTTTGACAGGTTCTCTGTACTTTTTCTATAAAATGCACAAATCCTCTTTCTTTATTGGCATCTGAGTTGCATTTTTATTTTTCTTAAAATAAAAAAATAAACTTATTTCCTTATCTTCAATCAATAAACAAAATTACACTAATTTTGATAAGAAAATAGTCGCTAATATAACTGTCATCTCTTCATATCTAATCTCTTTATTCTTCAATTCCTGTCGCCTCCTATTTCATTCCTTTCACATACCTCATCATAACCATTTAACAGTAACCCTCTATATTGAGTGGCTCCAGAGCCTTGTATTGGGTGAAATTTTGTATAAAAAAATATCAAAACCAATAGATTTGAAACACTCTTAATGCCATCTGACGACACAAGAAAGCAAACATTTTGGCCAGTTAATTATTAATAAAATTTTGGTCAGTTCAATACATATTTACATATACACTGCAGGGGTGCTAAATACAATGCCAAAGTCTGGTTGAAGGTCACAGTTGTGGACATAATGACCAACATAAACAAAACCCACCTGATCTGAGTCTGCCTCTAAGACAGGATGATTTTATTGAATTTGTAAACATTCTAAATGTGAATTTAATGAACTCACTAACATCCCACCTTAAAAATCTGTGTTGCTGGTTAAAATATTGAAAAATTTGAACAGTTAATCACTTTTCCATTTTTGGACGAAAACCAAACATTTGCTATATGTAAGGTTTCAACTTTGCACTTCATGTTAGGATGAAACTTTCAAAATATGCAGAAATTCTTACTTCTATACATTTCATAAATTTATAGTTTTTGTAAGATTGTCATGACACTGAATTTGTCCATTAATAATTGTGTCAATGTGTAGGGTATATCAAAATATTATGAAAGAAACAATGTTGATAAATGGTTCAAAATCCTAAATTCTGGGGTTCACAAACCCAAATAATAATAACAAAAGTTTATGTAACACAATAGATAAAAAAAAAAACACAATTACACTATGTCAAGTTTTATTAGGTAAATTAATATTTTCACAATAACATTGGTATTAACCAACTAATGTTGGTAAAAGTTTCTGTATATATTTATATATGCAATATATCGTGTAAGTTGTAGTTTATAATATATTGAAAATATTGATAATAATTGTTAGATTTTATTAGATAAACAAAGTGCAGTATAAATATTTATAAAGAAATGCAAAAATATTTAATTCATACATCCCATATGCATACAGAAATTATTTTAGATGCTCATATGGCCTTAACTTTAACTTTCATCAGTCTCTCAAACATTGATTTTACTAACTTTTTTACGGTTTCAAGATTACAATTTTTTGTTTCCGAGACATCTTTGCTTAAATACTGTTTTTCATATGCATCTCTGTTAATGAAGGACCATAAATTTTCTTTTGGATTAATAAATGGAGAGGCTGGAGATTTTATTTTTTGGTTTCTTTCAAACCATTTTTGGCAAGGTGGGTTAATCTTGCAGAAGGTCAAGGAACATTTTTTTGCATGAATCTACTCTTTAGCTTAAAGCTTCTTGTTTGTGAAAATTTCCATTTGGAAAAACATCCTGTCCAAGAACTTCAAATAATTATCTGGATTATGTTGATACCATCAATTGGAAGGGATCTATAATTTTACTGCATACAATACTAGCTTAAAACATTACTCCACCTCCCTCCTTGTTGTCTTATGTTGTTTCACCATTTCCATGAAGGATTCAACTTCTAATCCAGCTATCAGTTCCATCTGATGTAACTTTACATCCTAAACTAAAAATCAGTTGAGAAATCAGTTTTTCATGCACTTCTTTACTTACACATTTATCTTTGTGATGTTTACTTAATTATGGTAGTTTGATTTATTTCATGTCTTTAGCCAATGTCTTTAATACTCTGCATTTATTTTGTTTACAGTCACACCAGTTTCTTTCAAATGTTTTTGCTTGCCGATCCATTTTTCTTGCTGCATACCTATTTTTCTCAAATCTCTTTGTGATATTCTTAAAGACAGCTTCTTATTTTGCAAATATTTTCATTTTCTTTCTGTTGTTCTATTATCTCCTTTCACCTTTTTTTGCAACTTCCCATTACTTAATAACTTTATATTTTTGAGGCTATATCTTTCTTACAGCCTGTACTTGAAATTAAAAAATAACAGCAACTATATTTCTATTGTAACCATTTAATAATCAATTCTTGAGTTTCATAATGTAGCTTCATACCCCCAAATAAATTACTGTAAATATTTTTAATGAAGCCATAATATATTTGTTATATATATATATATATATATATATATATATATATATATATACATACATACATACATACATACATACATACAGTGTAACCTGGATATAAGAGAGTTGTTGGGACCGAAGAAGAAGTATCTTATATCCGGGTTTCTCTTATATCCGGGTTTGGTCTATTATATATACATTAACACAGGCTCTAATTTGGGACCAGAGAAAATCGCTCTTATATCCGGGTTACACTGTATATATATCCTGAAAATTTTACCAACATTCGTTACCTAATACAAATTTTATTGAGAAAACACTGATTTTTTTTTAATCATTTCACCCCAAGTGAGGCAATAAAAGCCACAGGCTGCAAGGGGGTTACTGAGAATAGAAAAACAGAGGACAGTGAAAGAATAGGATTCAAGATGACAATTGACATTGCATTTAAACTTTTGAAGATTGTAGTTGTAGTGAAAGCAGAAAGTTGGAAGAAAGTTCCACAAGTGAGAAGTGTGGGAGAAGAAACTATCAGCATAAAACATGGCTACAACTAGTAATTTTAACAAATTTTTATTTGTATTCATTTACTACTGATGTCTTTAGTAAAGATTTCAATTCACTTGCTTAGCACTCATGTAAGAGGTAAAAAAACAACAACAGTTAAGCATATCAATATTGATAGCATGTACAGAAATTTCAATATTTCTTGTAGGTAATCATTTAAAATTAAGCCTTAATTATCCAAACTTCAATGTTGGATGCAGTCTAAGATTATCAGTGTAAATAGATAGAATGGAAATGAAATGCTTTTTCTAAAATTCAAAATTAAATGATATTTTTTCTTAATACTGACTTCAGATACTGCAGTCAGATTGGTTTTCAACTGTAATACAAAAATCTTTTTTTAGATTTTGAAATTCTTATTAAAATGACTTTATTTTTCAAATAAAACTGATGAAGTTTTAGTTAGATCAAGATTTTTTTCATATTTCTCTTTATTTTCTGAAATTTATTAACCAGAAATATAGATAAAAAGTGGGATTTAAAGAATAGTTTTATTGGAAATTTTTACCATTCAAAATTATTTTTAGTCTTAAAAAAGAGTTTAAGAATATTTTCGTAACTCAAAAATAGAAAGAAAAATATTCCTTGAATTAAGCTATTTAGAATTTTTAAGGAAATAGAGAGAGAATGAGCTTATATTGGAAAATAGGAAATTTAACTATTTAGACAGTTCAAGATTTTTTTTGAGAAATACAAAACCAAAGAAAAATCTATCATGATATTGGAGAATCTAGCATGGCTCCTTTCTTTTCAAAGAATTCAATATGGCTGGTAGCAACATTTTTCTTATCAGTGAAGCATACAATCAAACAATTTATAGGATATACATTGCCAAAGGCTGTTTTCAATTGATAAGGAAGACAGAATGTGCAGAACAAAATAGCAGAAAGATATTGGCTTTTATTAAAAGGAATCATGTGAAAATGAGCTCTTAAAAGAACATAAAAGGTAAAAACAATCTTGGAATTTATGATATCAATTGAAAGAATGACAATTTTCTAAATTAGGACAATTTATCAACTACCAACAAAAATAAATTATAATAATAATTTTGCATTTTTCTTTTTTTTTCAATAACAATTTTTTCTGTTTTTTTACTTTAGTAAAATATTTTCTTCAGAATATTCAAATTGTATTTTTATTTTAATACTATTTTTATTTTGACTATTAATACTGTTTTTATTTTCAGCACTAGTTTTTAGAATTATTTTCAATATTATTTTTCTCATCAATACAGTATTGTTTCCAATATATAAAAGTTTTTTCATTATATTTTTAAATTTTGTTATTTTCATTACTTTATTTACAATGTCTTCATCTTTATCACATTTCAACCATTGTACCCACCAGCTTTCTTCAGGTGTTTGTCAATCTAGGTAATCTTCAAAGAAATTTGAACTCAACTCTTTAACCTACATGGATAGATCATTTGCATGTCTAGGGATATCTCCATGACAAGATATCCCTTATTATTTAGTACTGCTCAGTTATTGCTCAACCTGTTTCCACTGAGTTCCAGTACACCCAGAGATTGAACTTACAATTAATATGTCCTGAAATTCATGTCCCTACACATGAACTACAGAACAAGAACAATCTACCCCATAGATTAAATAAAGAGTCCAGTCCAAAATTTCCTTTTGGTTACCTGAATTGGCAGAGAAGTAAAGAAGCGTGATGGGCAAAACATTGTGATAGTAACAACAAAGATTAGGATATTTTTCTGAATGCAAACAATGAGAACTCATCCCAGGAATTCAGATAGAAATTTCATTAATTTTATTATTTTATGGTCCAAAACATAAGATATACATTATCTTTTATTCCAGATCATTTTCTTTTTAATAATTTTTATGTGAATTTTAACTGTGGTCATTGAAGTATTTGAGATTTTCTTATTTGACTCATATTTTTACTTTCCCCTATTTGAATTCACGTGGAAGACATTTTTCAACATGTTTATAATTTTAAAAGCAGTAAAAGTGTTGGATCATTTCTAAAGAAACTCACATGAAAATCAGTGGTTCTAAATGGGATCTATTTGGGCCCCCACAAAGGAATTCCAAGAAAGACTTTTAGTGAAAGGAATAACTGGGAAGAATTACATAATGTCCAATTTTCTCTAAAATATAGCAGATTGGTAGAGTCTTCTGCTCTAGGAAACTATTCAATAATATTGAGCCACCTTAAATATTTTTATATATTCTTTAAGTCTTTTCTCAGTTTTGTATCAAACAAGCTGAATTTCAAGAATTATTCTTGTAAAAATGATTGGTTTGGAACAGAAAGAAACATTTGAAGCAGATATGGATGAGCAGCCAATATTGGTCATAACATTTAAACAAATATTCACTCAAATTTTAATACCTCAACCTTCTTTCATTCAGTTCTTCAACTTCCTTGGCATCCATGTTTGTAACTGATGCAGGTATGTTATACAGAAACCAAGACACCTTCTCTGCTTATATTACTCTACTAGATGAACACTTTTTTGCAGTTTATTCTAAGAAATGAAGGAATGGGAGATTTCAGAAAATTATGAGTTCAAGGAGGATAGTAGAAATTATCAATAATTTTTTATTACACATTTATTTATCCTGGAAAAAAAAATATGGTCTGCAGTACATCTGTTGCATATATGGAGCTTTGCCACGGCTAGAAATGTGTCCTGGTGAAATCTTGCATAATATTAAATATTTATGATGAATAGTGAATTAAAAGAGCAGAAAGAAAATCGAATATATCTATAAAATGTTTCATGATGAAGACAGCTAGTGTTCACTTGACGGTAGACAATAATATATCTAGAAAAAACACTTTTAGGTGTCAAGTAAAATATCTTGATGAAAAACAGTCTATTGACTATTTTGTGAGAAGAGTTTATCAATGTAAGATGGTAAGTTTATCACAGGATGTAACTAATAACTCACTGTGGTCTTCCATGCATATAACTGAGAAATATTTTTAAACAAATAAATACTAATAAATACTGTTTTGTATTTGTTTCTTTTTTTTTTTTTATTCAACAACTTTTAAGTCCCCGGTTGTAGATAACATTCATATAAAAAAGCTTCAAGGTATGGAAACATGATCACATTGAAATCAGTACAGAAATTCTGAGAACAAAGAAAAATGGATGCTTTAACATTATGATTTAAAAGCACCTTCAAACATCCAACCATTATCCACAATGGAATTAATAAATAAAAACAAAGTCAGCTGTTTTATTTTACCAGGCTTAACATTGAAATATAATTATAACTACATATAATTATATAAATATAAAACATCTGATAGCATTAATAATTTAATTACAAAGAAATATTTGAAAAAAATTGAAAAGAAAAAATCTAATTCAGATTTTTATGAGAGCACATAACATACAAAAAAGCCAGTTTTCTTACTGGAAAAAACAAAGCTTTTATATTGTGATAGATTTTCTTTTAATACTAATATTAAAATTATATGTGTTGCTACTACTTAAAAACATTATTAATTAATGCTGTCAAAAGTTTTACATACATTTGCTGTATTTTGCATGGTAAAAAAAAACCACTTAAAATTATAGATGAATAAATAAAATTAACATTTAATGGACGTTTCAAAATCAAGTAAGATTTTCAAGAGTTAAATCTTTTTATGCCTCTAATTCTATACAATACACTCCTTAAAATCCTTGATTATTATAATATTATATTATTATATTTGATTATTATAATAATAATCTGCTTGATGTTATGGTAATCTCCACACCCTACCAAATTCTACTAAACCATGGAGACAGAAATCCAGTTATGACTTTTAATGTTTTAATTTTAGGAAAACTGTTTTCAGTTAGTATATTTAATTACTTGTAATACTAATGTTAGCTCAAAAATTTATAAAATTTTGTATATTTCTAAGGATATTTCATCAATACTGGGAAAATATATTTTTACAGAATGTTTTTTCTGCATTTTTTTAATATAAAATCAAAGATGAAAATAATGATAAAAACATCATTAAATGATAATTATCATTCATGCTGGAATTTTAAACAAATTTTCCTTTGGATATATGGATATTTTAGCATCTAGCAATGTAAATTATATTGAATTAAAAACTTAAATTTGAAGGAAAAAGCCTTTTTTATTTTACAAAGAAAAAAGGTTACAAGCCTCTTCCTTATTTTACATAGAAAAAAAAGGAATAATCCTCTTTTATATTTTATAGAAAAAATGGAATAAACCTCCTTCATATTTTATAGAAAAAATTTACCTAATACTTTTGATTATAGGAAGTTATAATAAAAAAAATCATGGAAAAAAGATTCTGGTCTGCAATTTTAAAATAAAAGCTACAAATGAACAACTTTTCCTTGGAGATTTATTACAATAATCAATAGTCAATAATTTAATATGAAATAAAAAAAATAATGGTGCCTGGATAACAGCCCTTATATATGTATTTACAAAGTTTAGTCTGGCACAAGGCTACAAGTGTGGGATATCTAGTGAGAATGAAGCTAATTATAATAATCTGAGATATTAGCTTGCTAACAACTACACCAAGTTAGTCTACATATTCAGATTCATTTTAAAACTTTGTCCAACAAATATGATTGTAATAACATGATAACATGATAAAAATGAAGTCAGATCATAAAGATGAAGGGAACTGAAATTTTCCAAATTTCCACAACGAATATATCTTTCAACTTCCAATATTTAATATAAAACTAAATGCCATTTGATATGCATGTGTCAATTGTTTCCCATATCATTTTAATTAATCTGCTAAATACAGATTAGAAATAATCTAATTTGACACGCAGTAAATAATGATTTCAGAAGCTAAGCAAATGGTAACTTTAAGAAGATAAAATTGATCTTGGAATTTCATAGTTCTGTAGAAACCCAGGGTGCTTGTATTAGATTAATAGGATATCTACTGAGTAAAGAGTCAGCTGATACATTAACTAGACCTTTTATTTAGCTTTCAACTCTTGATAATTCTTGGTTACAAAGAAATTTAAATTGAGATATAATTTTTGCTCATCTTGATACTTTATTGTCAGCATTTTCAAGTTGATTCACAAGGGATAATTTAACTTGTGTGTTCCGGCAGCCCTTGATAAGTTTATGGTATATACAGATGAACAAAAATCAATGTTTTTACATAACAATTTAAAGATGAAGAGAATGTTGAAAAATGGCCAGTAATTAGCCCAAGTTTTGTTCAAGGCAACCAGATGATGCTACTAATAAATAATTACACTTCATGTGAAACCTCTTTGTTAAAAGAGGCCATGTTAAAAAAAAATTCTCTTTAGTAGATTCTTTTATAGAAATTGAAGGATTATTTATTTATTTATGAAGAGGCAAGAAAATGGAGAATATATGAAATATTTATTTATTTATGAAGAGACAAGAAAAAGAAGGAGAATTTATAAAATCACAAGAAAAATGGTATATTTTTTAGTGTCTTCATTGTAAACTCATAAATCTGAAATCATTATTTTCTGTTTTATTTTTTAAAAAATTATACATGTTTCTTGTGAGTTATTGCAATAAGCTCATACAGAGGTGATATTTTTTCATATGTAAACAATAGCTGTTTGCTATTTGTCATACTTGTTCTTAGTAATAAATAAAATTTAATCAGAGTTGTTTTACACTGTTTATTCTGCCTATTTTTTAAAAAAATTATTAACTAGAAATATAGAGAAAAATATGATTTAAAGAATAGTTGGAAATTTTTGCCATTTATTTTTAGTTTTAAAAAATATTATAGAGTCTACTAAGAATATTTTTTGTAACTCAAAAAAGAAAGAAAAAATATTCCTTGGATTAAGCTATTTAGAATTTTTAAGGAAATATTAATTATATAATCTTAAAATATTAATTTTAAGGTTGTATTAAAAAAAATAGGAATTTTAACTATTTAGACATTTTGAATTGTACATTTTCTGGAATAAATTTTTGTATATTTTAATTTTATTTAAACAACTTAAGCCTTACATAATGAAAGGTAAGGAAGTAAGAAATACTTTAATAAAAATGCATTTTAGAAAAATGTGATTATAAACAATATTAAGAGTTGTTGAGTCTTCTCAATAACACTTATGGATTAATAATTTCTCAATGATGGTTAGAGATTTGATGATCAAAATGATGTTTACTTTATCAGATGAGTCAATCATGCAAAAATTTAGTTGTTTAAAAAATAATGGCCAATTTTATTATGCTCTAGTAATATATACTAAGATATAAATTATTTATTTTGTGAATTTATTTCTCTTAATATATTGAATTTTGAATTAATGCTGTTTTTTTCAGTCAATAATTTATATGATTAACAAATTTGTGATCATTTAAAAATGAAAAAATTTTACATACATTTTTGCATGTGTACAGAATATTCCTCAACCCTATCCATTGTTGGTTTTAAAATTTTATATGAGGGTTGTTAGTTTCAATGAGGAATACAGGTAAGAACATTTTTTCAATATTGCATATGACACTTCCGCTGACATATTTCATAATCTATACCTAACTATTCAAGAAATGGCACAAAAATTAAGTTTGTATCTCCAGCATATTGAAAAAAAAAATACATGACAAATGTTTACTGCATGAACTGAAGGATAAAAATTGTTTGCAAATTCAAATTCATGTTTCCAGAACAAAAACATTGTTGAATTTGTGATCCACGGATCACAACTTTGTTCTGTAAACATGAATTTGAAAACAATTTTTGAAAAGTGGACTCTATATATAATAATAAAAATGGCTTGCACAAAAACATCACTGTGATGAATCTGCAAAGAATTTCCTGGAAACAGAAATACTGCGTAGTGGTCTGTTACCATTATGATTCACAACAGCTTTCTCACATAGGGTCATAATACCAAAATCAAAAAGTGTAGATAAGAATTGTGAGAATGAAGCTAGCAAATGATATAAGTTACAAAAATTAGCTACATTCTGGCACTCACTATTCTTGATGTTTTTAGACAATTTTTAAAGTGGAAAAAACTTCAATAACAGGGCAGATGAAGAAAAAGAATCTTTGATGTAAATTCTATTTACACTATTTACATTGTTCAAATAGTGACTATGGCAATAAAGAGTAGGACAACAGTCCGAACAATGTAAATAGTGTAAATAGTTACAATAGCTCATCTCAGAAATATAGACAGATGATGGAAGTTCTATTCTACAGATATAACTAATCTTGTTTCTTACTGGCCAAAATGTTTTTTTTGACTGTTAATATTACTTCTAAATTTATTGACTTTTAATATTCAAATTATAAAATTGTCATTATTTTTCAAACAGCCTTGCAGTTAGAATAAACATTTCGTCAAATTAATGAAGATGTTTATTTTTATTTCCTGTATTTTCTATGTGAACTACTGTGAAGAAGGTATCTTTCTCTGGTGTAACAATTCATGGATATTAAGGAAAAAGTAGCTGTGGAGAGCCTTGATCATCTGAAAGGGCATGACATTAAAAAAGAATGGAAATACTGCCTAAATCAATTTTAAGAAACAGAGAAATTAGTTTGCTATGAATAAAATTATTTAGCCATTTCTGAAAGATTTCAATGTTTATTTCTCTATCATTATAGAAAATGTAATGTTTATTCTATACAAGATAAAAATCTCAATATTTAAAATCTTTTTTAAGTGTTTACATTATATGGTAAAATAAAAATATAATTTCATTTTAGATATCTTAGGAATAAACACAGTCCAACTTATAGATATTGGATGCTTAAAAATCCTTGTTTAGAGATGGAAATAAACAAAAAATATTTTAAAAATCTATACCCACCTCTCTACAGTAAATGAAAATAAAAATCTTCGCTTTTGTTCATAAAAGTGTTGGTTTGTTTTAAAGGTGAAAGCTAACTAAATTAGATTTTGCCCTTTTCATATTTGAATAAAATTTTATCATGGGGAAATTAAGGTTTCTTTAAGGATATTTTTTAAAAGTGAAAATTGGGCTGTAATTTGTGGACACTTCCCTTAATTATAATGATTTATTTCAGATGTAAACTATTTTTGAATTTGTTAAGATCTGAAACTTATTTTTTAAAATGCTTCTCATGATATTTACAATAAATTTGTTAAAAATGTACAACTAAAAAAACAAAGTTAATTTTTTATATTTATTTTTTTGAAAATTACATCCACCACAAAATAGTACTGACTACTAATGTCTGGACTGAAGAGGTTCACATAGATTAGGCATAACATTCTGTTGTTAAAATAAACAGCAAACTCTTGACTATGTTTCAAAATGTTTCAACTCATAAATTGAGAGTCGACTTAAGCAAAAAAAAACAAAACAAAACAAAAAATAAATATATATATATATATATATCACTTTTTTTTCTTTTTTCTTTTTTTTTTTTTTTTGACAATCACAGAAATAACAGGTTGAACAATGTACATGTAGATAATACCAATTTATGTGGCTAAATTTCTACACCGGGTGATGACTACAGACTCATCAACTAGGATGGACACTAGAATAACTGATGGTCACTCAACATGGTCAGCACTTGGTCACAGTCTGCAGAAAAATTATATATCTTTTTTTTTTATAACAAAGAAGCATCTATATGAAAAAAAGTATCAACTAGGCTTACTGTTATCTATACATTTCTGACTTTAAATAAATGTGTATGTGTTTGTATGAGAGAGAAAGAGCAGGAGTGAATCTAGTTTCATGTGTAAGTATATACATACATATGTAAATATATTTTTCACAGAGCCTTTTATTGAAAACGTGTGTGTGTGTGTGTGTGTGTGTGTGTGTGTGTGTTTTATACTTTTGAATGCTTTATTAGGATATATATAAAAAAAAAATATACTCTAGGTTATTATTTTTTTAAAATTTGTCTAACATATTACAAAAAATTTAATTATGTCAGCAAATTTGAGTCAATGGCAATCCAGGTGTTCCATTTCCATATTTTTATATGTGCTACAGGAACTTACTAGTTTTACTGCCAAACGGTAACATTAAAACAGTGACTTCCAAATACAGAAAAAGGTTCACTTTCTTTTAAACATATACATTGATACAGTTAGTCTATTCCCTTGCACTACTGTCTTGTATATTGTGTGAATTTAAATTAAATCATTGATAATTTGTTGGGAATATATCATAGCTCATTTGGTGAAGTAGTTTGTTTTTAACTTGCACACATGACTTGATCATTTTTCTAAATACCCATTTGAAAGCAAAAATATCAACCAAATACTAACATGGACATAAGTATCTTTACCTGTTGAATCATTGTATATTCATATAATCTCAGAAAATTAGACAATGAATATCATTTTGTTTAAATTTGAATTTCCACAATATATATGACAATAATATAAATAAACATGTAGTGTTTGGGCACTTCTATAACATATATCAAGCGTTCAAACATCATTTTAATTTTTAATTAATTTTGAAGGAGAATGTATAACTAAAAATAAATTTGTGTATGTGTGATGATTTCAGTAGTAGTGGTAGCATGTATATATATATATATATATATATATATATATATATATATATCTCAAAACAAAAAGAAAATAGCATATTTATGCATATGTAAAATATATAATTTGTGTGGAAGTATGGCAAATGTATTTGTCTATATAAATGTGAGTGTATGTTTGCATGTTGGTCGCACATGCAAAGCTGGTCATAAACGTATGCATATTTTAATTCCACATTCACTGTGGACAGATTATTTAATCATTTGCAAAATCTGCAACACAAGACACGTATAAATATCTACAGTTCATTTGGATGCATATTTTTTTTTTTACTCATTACACATTAAAAAAGAAAAAAAAACATATATAGAGAATTATGTAAAGGTGTATATGGCAATATCTGGCAGGAAAAAACAAAAAAACAGGAACAATAATAACAAGAACAAAATTAAACATGATCAATAAAAAATATACTGCTGCTCCTCTTTGGGGATTATCAGAAAGATTTAAAAGAGAAGAAAGAATTTGCAATTTCAGTGATTATGAAGTCATAAAATGTTTAAAAATAATTTGTTAGTACACAGATATTAATTCTAAGTATTAGGTTGGTGCAAAAATAATGTTGTTTTTTGACGTTCAACTTCATGTGAGAAAACAACATTATTTTTGCACGAACCTAATAATTAGTTTCTTAATTCCTTTACTTTTAATACTGCAGTTAGAAGACGGTGTTTTTAGTCCTCAGACATTACATGAGATTCTCACCCAGTAACAAAGGCTAATATTTATCTACATAACATTTTGTCTGTCATGAATTTAACTGGAAAATGATGTTAGAAATGTAAAATGTTTAACAGTTAAACAAAATTTGTAATATTTTAATTGATAAACAAGATGGCTTTGTTAGATTTTATGTCTATATTATAACAGAAGATCTTATTCTCTGTCTGTCATGCTTTGTCTGTGTGTGATTTTGCATGCATGTATGTAATGTCTATGCATAGAAATATATGTGTTGTGTATGACTTACATGTGCTTGTGCCATTTAATGTACACCCAAGCACTCACACACACGCATACACACAATTTGACTGAGTTTGTAATAAGACATTGGAATAATACATTCCACTCTCACTCAGTCTGGACAACACCTACCCTGAGCTGAGCAGTAAAATCCTAGCGTTTGTGGACAAGAAAAAAAAAAACTTAACTTTTTAAACCTTAAAAAAAATCAGATAATTATGAGATTTTATTGAACCTTTTGAGAAATATTTAGTAATAGAATTATTTTCAAAGGATTCTTTTTAATGTTGTACAAATATATGTTTTTAATGATATACAAGTGCACACACAATAAAATGCAAACATACAGATGCGCGAACACAATTTGTATGAAATTAAAATGGACATCCGTGACTCTGAGGAATAATTTTACTTTCTTTCTGGCAACAACCTCCTTAACCTCCTTGAAGTTATTTTTCTAACTCCTTTGATATTTAAACTGAATATATTTTCTAATAAATATAGTATTTTAAATAGACAAGCAATTTAGATTTGAAATTTGATTATCTCGCTGTCCATAGTGAACTGACTAGTAGCATACAGTTTATAAATATAGTCATTAACTAAATGGAGATAACAAATAAACTTGCAAAATAAAACAAAACAAAAAAATCAGAAACAAAACAAAACAAAAAACAAGCACACTTATAAAAAGTTGAACCAGAAGAGCAGCAGCACATTCTGACTGAAACTGATTTTTAAAATATAACAGAATGGACAAGTAACATTTGTAAAATGGAACATGGACTGGAAAAACAGATCTGTAAGATTAAAAGGAAAAAACATTGTGGCTGGAGTATTATTAAAAAAAGAATTTTAACAAAAACAGGGGAGGATTGTTCAGTTGATTAAAAATCTGACTGGTGAACCATAAAGTCCCAAGTTCAAGCTTGAGTCGAGCCATAGCTTTCAATCCTGATGTCCCTCATTCCATCATCAGCCATTTTTATTCTCCCCCACCCCCACATGCCTAAATCACCACAGCCTTGCTCTCTTTTGCAACTCCTAAACTCATAACCTATAGAAGATCTCCAAGTGAAGGGATCAGTAAATATTTAGGATTTACCTGCTAATCCATAAAGAATTAGAAAAATCATTTGTAAAACAAACAAAATATTAAGTGAGATCAGGTTTCTATGTTATGCCATTACATTATAAGCAATGTAGAATGTACATGCACACCAAAAAAAAATAAAAAAATAAAATAAAATATGCTTAGCACCACAAAATAGGGTGACTGAAAAAAAATTCATTTCATTTAGGAAATAAATTATAAAAATTTCATCTTGCTTAAGAAAAATGTAAATAAAGATATTTTTTCAATTATTTCTGTTTTTTTAATATTTAGTAAGTATTTTGTTTTTGTGACCATGATATCAGATACAATTATTTAATGAAAAAATACCAACAATCTCCAAATTACTCTTTAATTTATATATATATATATATATATATATATATATATCTATATGTGTGTGTGTATGTATGTATATATATATATATATATATATGTATGTGTATGTATGTATATATATATTACTCATTAAATTAATGCTGAAATCTTCTTACATATAAGACCAGCATAAGTTATTGTCTCTGATATTAATTTTAATATTTTTTTTTTTTTTAGGAGACCAAGTTGAAATAAACCCAACTTTAAATAAAATATTACATAGTAATGCCCAAAAGCATTTGGGTGCCTGAAAAATATAATACAGAATTTATTAAAAAATCAAATAAAATGAATAATTTTGAGATTCATGGCCTGCCATGTCCAAATTGTATGGAATGTACAAAAATGAGCTTAATTATAACTTTAATTAAATATTCAAATTATATAATGAAAAAGAAACATTATATGATTAAAAAAAATGAATTGAGTTTTATGTGACCAATTACAAACTAATTTTCACATCAATGGAGATAATTTTTGCAAAATATTTTCATCAGAATTTTTTCTCATGCTAATTTATTTTATCAAATTTTGTAGGTATTATAAATACACTGTATTATTAAAATGTTTAATCATTTCTCAAAACTTTTCTCATGGTAGAAACGTTTGAAAAAATTACATAATTATCTTCAATTTTAATCGTATTCTGATTATAGAAAATTTGTGAGCATATTGATTATTCTATGCTATTAGACATTCTTAATATTTTGTCAAAACAAAAAATAATGAAATGACAACCATCTTTGATAAAGTGTATTTGAAAATGAAAAACACCGTACATTTGAATATCATTTTAATGGTTATCTGTTGTTTTAATGAATTGTTTATATTTTTCACTTTGATAAATATTTTCAGTTTTTAAATTTCTCCAAATGAGTAGAATAAATTGTGTTTTAACGTTTTTGTGTTTCTAAGACAAGGAATTCTAGCTGTTGTCTTGTGAATATCAAGTAGCTCATACCAAAAGTTCATTTCAATCAAAATATTAAGACAAAAATTGCCTGCAAAGAGGATAATATCAGTTTGAAAATGATGGCTCACTTCACCTTTTAAATCAAATATGGGCAACCTTGTCTCTAATCACCACATATAATAAACTAGAATGGCATATTTGAGTTATTTTATAATTTCAGCTCTGATAATAAATAATACCTTTTTGAAAATGCATTGTCCCATTTCCCTGTATAATCAATTAATTAAAAACATCATTAACTAATAACTTTACCATTTTAGTTTTTGGTTAACCATAAGTGAGTTCTGTTGCTTTTAGAGTACAATTTTCATATTCTCTGCTCCAGTCATTAACAATTCTGATTATTTTTTTAATAATTTGAGCTTTAGAAATTAAAAGTGGAATATTAAATGCTAAAAAACAGCAGTAGACAATAATTCTAAAGTGAGTAGACAAACTTATAGAAAAGTAGTAAAAAGTGATGAGACAAAAGAATAGAAAAATGTGATGTGAAAAGTTCAAGGATGCTGCATACAAAAACTTTTTAAATATATTTCAACAGTTTTTCATTTCTGATTTTTCAATGCATGGCACAATAAATTTTATTTTCTATTTATCATAACTGTGGCTACACTGAAAAAAGGTTGCCCTTCCATTTTAAATAAATAGCAGAATTTGTGAACCTGTCAACAAATTTACAATCTAGAAAACCATGGGCTTATTTTTTAAAAAATGTCACAAATAAACCAATTCAAACATTTCATTAATTACAAGTGATCATTTTAAATCCTCAGTCATTTTTTTCCACCTCCAGAAGGTTTAAGAATTAAAAACTTGGCAACATTAGGTCACCTTGCATTTCAAACCAGAAAATAGTTTGTCAGTTGTCTACATATGGGAATTCCAGTCTTAAATAACAGTTTTTAATGATAATAAATAAAATGAAATTATTCAAACTTGGTGAATGAAGACGAGTTGGGGTACACAAAAAGAAGGACAAAATAAATAAAATGTAAATGAAAATTATGAAAAATAATTTCCCCATAATAATGTGATGTGTTTTTGTTATTACAAATTAGCTTTGGAATTTTCCAGACTATCCTTTTCATGTCACTGCAGTTCTTTATAACACATTCTTGTTTGATCAATAATCATATGAAACAAAAAATAAGTTTAATAAGTTTAAAAAATAAGTTTAATAACAATCAAAAGATTTAAGTATTTTTCTACGAATAAACCACAAGTATATCTTTTTTTAAAATATGTCAAGAAAAGAAAGAAAGAACCTTGTTTGGGAGAGGAGAAAAAGAAAAAAAAAAACGTTGGGAAAAAGAAAATTCTATTACTCAACAGACAGAATTCCAAATCTGTTCACTGAAAATATCATAGCATTAACTCATTGCATTTTTCATATATTAAAAAAGTGGAATTAACTAGCCTGATAGGAAATAAATCAAAGAGTAATTTAAGTATTTACTTTTTTAATTGTTACAGTGATAAATAATTAGTTATTCTGACTTATTCATGCTTTTATGTACCAGTTTGGATACAATGAGTAAAGGAAGTGATATATATTTATAAAGATATGTCTCTAGTGGTTTTTAGAAAAGGTTTTTTTTGCTTTTTTTTTTACTTGTAAAATTATTGCATCAGATGATAAGTGGAAAAACAAATAATTGAAAAACAGTTTTGCTCAATGTATATTTTTTAAATTTCAAAACTTTAACATCATCACAGATATGAGTAAAAACTATAATACTGTACCATGAACTGCAGGAATGAGAAGAACAGTCAAGAAAACAAAAGAACAACCATTTTTAATAATGGCAAGTTTTAAAAGTGAGGCCAGTGTTCAAATATTAGAAAATTACTAAGAAATAAAACATTGTCAGAAAAATTTAAGTTTTTCTGATATTGTAGAAAACAAATATTAAATAATTATCCCAATAATAATTCAAATTAACAGAAAAAATTAAGTTCAGTTTTTTTATGAATGTACTGCATATCAAATAGTACCATCAATTTAGTTTACAGCTGCTCCCAGAAGAAAAAGCAAGCAAAAATATATTGAAACCTGAAACACTATTTCAATAGTTAAAAATGTTAACTATTTTTTAACTATTACCTTTTGCTTAATATTTGATAATTGTTTTAATGATACCAAAAAAGTAAAGGTGTGAATAAAAAAAAAGCAAAAAGAATCTTTTTTGTAGTATGGTAATATTTGATCACTGACCCCAAAAGCAGTTAAAATTGTTTTCAAATCTATATGTAAATTGTATGCATTTTTCTATTTTCCCACAGTTTTAATATAATGTCACTTCCCAACCCCTTAACATATTTATACGTGTTTTTTTCCTTTTCAAGTTGTGATGGACCCATTAATTTTGTGGGCCACATTGTGGGAGACGGTTATCTGGTTAGTGTCTGTGGACACTTGTGCTGTAACAGGGTACATCTGGATGGTTGGAAATATTTGAGTAGTGGCTGCCGACATCTGGATTGTTGGAAAGATTTGGGTTATAGGATACATTAAGGTTGTGGTGTTGCCTGCAGAGGTCACAGTGGCAACTACAGCTGCTGTAGGGTGCAGCTGTTGCTGTTGGGTGCCTGTATCAACGACCACTGCACTGGCAGTTGCAAAGTTTTGCTGCTGGGGGTCATCATCTGTTGGGTGGAGCTCCGTGACCGTTGTAGCTGGGGCAAGCTGCTGTTGGTGACATACTAGCGTTGTGAGTTGCGTGTGTTGTGTTTCTTCTTCTGTCACTCCACATCCGTCATCATCATCATCTTCTACATCATCATCGTCGTCGTCGTCATCATCTGCATCTTCGTGGTTGCTAAGTTCTTCTAGGGCCATCTGCTGTTCCTGTTCCTCTTCTTCCTCCTCCTCTTCTTCCTCCTCCTCCTCCTCCTCTTCCTCCTCCTCCTCCTCTTCATGCTCATGCTGCTGTTCGACCAGTTGTGGCTGAGGCACACAGCTGATCTTGCGCATACCCTTATTTGGTTTGTTGTGGTTCTGCAGGTGGTCATTTCTTGCAAATGCATAACCACATATTGAACATTTGTATGGCCGTTCCCCAGTATGGATCCTCTTGTGTACCTTCAGATATGAGCGTCGGCTAAATGCCTTGCAGCATACATCACAAGTGAACAACTTTAGACCTTGGTGTGTGCGTAAATGGCTAACCAGGTGGTCATTGCGACTAAATGCATAGCCACAAGTTGCACACTTGTAGGGCCGTTCACCTGTGTGGATGCGCTTGTGCACCTCCAAGTAGGACCGCCGACTGAATGCTTTGCAACATACATCGCATGTATACAGTCGGTGATCCTGGTGTGTAGAAATGTGGGTCGCCAGGTGGTCGTGTCTACTGAAAACAAAGCCACACGTTGAACACTTGTAAGGGCGCTCGCCCGTGTGGATTCGACGGTGGACCTTGAGGTAGGATTTTCGCGAGAAGTGCTTACGGCAAATCTCACACGTGAAAAGCTTTGCTCCTTCGTGAGTAGCTTTATGTCTTTCCAGGTTGTCCCGACGTGAAAACACTTTACCGCAAATGTCACAGCGTGGAGTCTTTTTCATGTTATAATTTCTTTGCGTGTGTGACTCATAGATCTGCAGATGTGTGTGTGTGTATGTGTGTGTAATTCAGTATTTTGATAAGATTCTTTAAGAGTTAGATTTATATAATTTCTGACTTATATGAAGTGATGTACGCTAAGTAAATTACTTATGAAATGATTCATCTTCAGTTTGGAACAGGTTTAGTGATTAGGGAATCATTCTAACTTTTCATTTTCTTTAGCAGTTTTGCATATTAACTGAAGAAATAGAAAAAACTGCCTATTTTCTTTCAATTTATAAAAAATATCAATAAATATGTAAAATAATTTGTCAAAATCTAAAATATTCTTATTTTTTGAGTTAAAATATATTAACTCATCTTGAAATCAAAATCACACTAAAGTCCAAGCAAATAAATCTTTTAAAAAACTGTTTTCTTTTATAAACAAAGCTTAAAGAGGAAAGGAAATATTAGTTGATTTTAAATATACATCTAAAACCCTTGGTTATGCCAATATTTATTTTTCAAACAGTATGGATTTTTTAAGCATATTTGATAATCTATAGAATTTTTGGGATTGAAATACTGCAAAAAATTCTTTGTATTTTCTGTACTACTTTTATCTGCTACATCACATGATAATCAAAATTGTATTTAATTGTAAGGCTGATATATTTAAACTTATACATATCTGCAATGGTTATCTAATATATATGTGTTTGTGACAGCAGAAGTGTGTATGATGTGAAATTGATATGCACAAATACAGGAGAATTTATAGTCACTTACAGGTGCAAGCAGTTACCATATAAGAGCATTTGTTACACAAATGACCCTTGGATAATTGATGTAAGAGAAATGAAGTGTTTCCACAGATTTTATCAAATGTTACAACTGACAAGATGGCTGAGTATAGTCTTTTGGTTCTTTAGAAAACATCTGAAATTGGAAAAAGAAACAAGAAACGTCAGGGAAAGATTCATTTGTTAATATGTTGTAGGAAATAACAATAATATATTACAATTATAAAACAAATAATGAAGTGGTTATATATGTATACACACGCACACACATTATATATATATATAAAAACATACATATGAAGGTAGATCACTAAGTCTGTAGCCTGAAACATAATTATTAGCAGCATTTTCTTCTGAAATTTTGACTATATAATGTTCACTCTATATGATTAATATTCACCACTAAATCAAGTGCATTGACAGTGAAGAAGATTATGTTAGCAAATACAGTGTAACCCAGATATAAGAGAGTTGTCGGAACCGGAGAAGAAGTCTCTTATATCCGGGTTTCTCTTATATCAGGGTTTGGTCTATTTTGTTTAGGTAAGTATGGCTCTAATTTGGGACCAGAAAAAATCTATCTTATATCCGGATTACACTGTCAAAGCTTTTTTTCATCTAGAGGCTGCAGACTTATTGATGTACCTATATTTTATATATATCACACACATTGAGTGCTGGTGCTAATAAAACACTGCTCAATATATAATAACACATTTCAAATATTAATGATACATATACATCTTTTTCATCACTGGTAGGACACTGCTATGACTGATGTAACCATCATATGCAGATAGAAAAATGAGCGTCACAAAATTTAAATGTTGATATTAATACCATACACCGTACTGTAATGATAGTGGAGTAGACCATTTATTTATGGGAAATGGAGATTATATATATATATATACACACACAAATATGCACATTTAATTATACAGTTTCAAAGGTAGGTCATTGACATTTGTGTGTACATTTGTATTATAATACAAATATACACAAAAAATTTAATGACCTATCCACACATACAATTATAGTAAGTACATTCACATAGATATATAAAGGTACATACAGATATTTTTATACAACTTCTATGAACATATTAACTTGGAAATACATGCACACATATAAATGTACATCCATACACATCTATTCATAAAATATAAGTGTGTGTGTGTGTGTGTATATATATATATATATATATATATATATATATATATATATATATATATATATATATATATATATCCACACACACATATACATGTGTATATAGAATTCTCAATATATCTAATGCCTATATCTTAACTCTAATTTATGACATCATATATATATACATTATACATATACATTATTTACACTTATTACAACGTTTCAGCCATTGTGCCATCTGGCCTTCCTCAGGTATATATCGATCTGGGTAACCTACAGGGAATTCTGAACAGAACTCTTTATTTAATCTAAACAGGTAGACTGTTTTCATTCTACTGCTCATGTCTTGGGATATTGTCTAGTTCTTGTTTTTATTTAGTACTGTTCTGTTATTATTCTGATTCCAGTGAGTACACACTGCCTGACCCAGGGATTGAACTCACAATCACTATGTCACCAAATTTCCAAACCACATTTTTTAATACACTCGGCCATTGTCCTTTAGTGAAGTTGGAGCCTTTTAACCTAACCTGCCTGCTGATTATAGTTGCAACTGTTGCTGCTGTCATTTGTCTTTCTTTCTTTATTAATGGCTCCCATATTGTATTTATTTCTATGCTAGGCCTACGAAGGAGGTCCACATAGCCTAGCATATATGCTGATTCTTTCAGAATGCCTAACTCTCCAGTGTTGTTCACTATCTAGTATTTTCACTTCATTCCACAGGGGTTGATGACTACCCATTTCCCTCAATACATGTACAGCCATGGTCAATTTCATTGTCTCACCCCTCACTACAGTTTTTCAATGTTCCTTCCACCTTACTTTTAGGGGGTGGCTTGTTTCACCTCTGTCACAACTGCAAGGAACTGAGTACATGAAATCCTTGGTCATGTTCTCCCCCATGTTAGGCTTTACTTGGCGGAAATGTATTCATAGAGTGGAACTACTTCTGAACATTCTTTTGAATCTTTTTCAATAAGCCTGTGGCAATTTTCTGGTCATCCTCTTTGCCCCTTCTGTTCCCACCTGTGGATGCTGATGTTGTTTGCCAGGTAGTTGTTATTTTGAAGGGTGGTTTTGATGCTTATCATTTCTTGTTGGTATGTGTCTGGGTCACCTCTTATGATTTTGCCTGGGATTGTAGGTATCAAACGATTTCTTTCTTCACACTGTATGGATGGTGGGAACTGAAGTTGATGTATTGTCCAGTGAAAGTTGATTTGTGATATATAGATGTTTTCAACCCATTCTCTGTGCAATTTATTAGTACATCCAGGAAGGCTAGCTGATTATTATTTTTGTCTTCTGTTGTGAACTGGATTGAAGGTTTTATTGAGTTCACATGGTCCAGCAGTATTTGTACAGCCTTCTGCAGAGTATGAAGGTGTCATCTATGTATCTCAGACATACTGTTGGCTTTAGTAGTGCCGCTTCTAAAGCCATTTCTTTAAAATATTCCATGTATATGTTCGTGATCACTGGTGATAAAAATGAATCCATAGTCAAGACTTCCTCCTCATGATATATGTCAAACTCTAGTTGGAAGAATGTTGTCTGTACAAAGAACATCAACATTTCCATCAGATTATCCATTAGAATTTTAGTATGTTCTCCCAAGGGGGGAGGTCTGATACCAATCAGTTTCAAACCACTGTCAGAGCCTCATCTGTAGGAAATCTGGTGAACAGGCTTATTATATCCAAGCTTACCATCCAATTGTTATCAATGACAGCCCCTTGGATCAGTATCAATAATTTTTCTGAGTTTCTAACATAGGATGAAGACTTCCCTGTTAGTTGGTTGACTATATCCACTAGGAATCTGCTCAGCTTTGTGAATCTTCGAGAGGCTATATATGTGCGACAGCTTTGTGCAACATTGAATCAGCTGTCTATACTTATTCAGTGTGAAGTAGTCCTTGTTCTTATTTAGGATCTGTGACAGCTTTCTCACAGTTTATAGGGTCAAATCCTTTTTCATTTTGCTATAATTGCCATCACCAAGTAGGCTCATCAATTTTGGGGGGTATTCCAACTTGTCCATCACCACTGAACCATTGCCTTTGTCAGCTGGCAGTATGATGATGATAGTGCCATTCTGTAAGGTCTTGTTTGCTGAACTTTCTTCCCTTGTGATTTTTTATTTAGGCAGTTTGGCCTTTTCTAGTGCTTGTCTCATTTTCCATCTTAGTTCATCTGCCTGGACCTTTGGTATCTCCAAGGTCATCTACTCCACTGGAACTATCATATCTAAGAATTGAATGTGCCAGATAGTTGTGCTGGTTGAAACCCTTGTTTAGCACTGATTCCTCAGAAGCAATCAACTGCCGATTGCTGATATTAACAACTGCTCTTACTGAACTTGTTGCTGCTCCAATTCTGTTCTTTCATCTATACAAGTTTATGTATGTGGTGAGCCTTGATCCTTTGAAATTTTTGTCTGTAGGACTTATTCGTGTCTTGGTGGATTCTGTATTTGTCCAATTTGTCTGTTATTTTGTTAAGTAATGTCCAATTTTATTTGGATATTTCATGTTCTATCTGATGTTTCCTTCAGCAATTGTAAAAAATCTGTTCCTTCATGTGTGTCCTGCTCTTTCCACTATGCTTTGTGCTTTCCTGGAATTAAACTGAAAGACAAATGACAGCAAGTCTTCAACTGCAGCAGCAATCAAAACATGACAGAAGCAGTAGCTGTTGCAACTCAGTAGACAGATTAGGTTTAAAGCTCACTCCGGGAGCTCAAATCTAGCTCAATCCTAGTGGATTAAAGTGTTGGTTTGTCAATTTAGTGATATCATTATGAGTTCAATCCCTGGGTCAGGCAGTGGGTACTCAGTCGAAATGGGTGAGCAATAATGAAGCAGTACTAAATAAAAATAAGAACTAGAATGAGGACAATCTACCTCCATAGATTAAATAAAGGGTTCAGTTCAGAATTATATGTAGGTTACCGAAGTTGATATACACTTGAGGAAATTCAGACAGAAAATATATATACATATATACACACACGATTCATGCAATTGCAAATACATACATATAAATATACACCCATACTTTAAAAGAAATAATAATAATAATAGTAGTAACAATAATATTATATACACACAGCGTGTTTCACAGTTGTTGAAACAAAACAGCGGCCTCTTAGATGGGGAAAGATCGAGGAGCATGAAGATCTCGATGAAGAGAAACAGTGGTTCCAGCAGGATGGTGCTCCTCCTCACATTGCTAATGTTACTATGGCATGACTCTGTGAAAAGTTTGGGGAGCGTCTTACCAGTTGCAAAGCTGAAGTGGAATGGGCACCTCACCCACCCAGATTTCTTCTTCTGGGGGTTCCTCATGGACAACATCTTTCAGGGTAACCCTCGCACCATTGCTGCATTGAAGGTAGCCATCACTAAGAATCAAGTGATCACCCAGGAGGAATATGCATATCAACAACTTTGCATTCGACAGTGCCTTCAAGTGAATGGCGGACATTTAGAGCATGAATCTAGGGCTCCTCTTGACATTTTTGGTTCATGTTTGAGACTAAATGGTTGCAGATCCTAAAATGTTATCCTTTTACCTTTCTATAAAAGTAATTTCCATTACTCTATCATTTGTGGTCCTTGATTTGTGCATGATAATTTTGTTTTAAAAATTGTTAAACACCTTGTATATACATACATGATAATAATAGCTGGCCACTTGTATTCAAGGACACTCATCTATTAGGGCAGCTAGCTAATCCCTATTGCAGATGCTTACTCAGGCACATTTGTGTTTGTTCAACACCCACAGAGCCAACCTGTGGTTTATACTGCAACTGTGCTGAGAAGACGTTAATTACAGTTTCTGGGAGAGAGCATGTTATCTATCATGACCAACAATCTGAATAAAGCTAGCACACTCAAACCCTTGGTCACGATGACTTGTGACTTTGTGCTAGCCCAGCTATCAACAGTCCCCCAAGTGTTCTGTCTACCCAATTTCACTCACAAGGCTTGGGTCAACCTGTGGTATGGTTTTCAGGCACTTTCCAAAGGTGTCTCATGCTGGGATTGCCCCCTCCAGACCGATAACATCAGAAAGTCTCCTTCCTGATAAATCAACCATGGTGAAATTTGAACCCAGGTCTCATGCTCAGAATGCGAACGTCCTAAAAACTCAGGCACGTGCCTATATACATACATACAAACGTACATACATACATACAAACGTACATATTATAAGGTAAATAACAATTAACATACATACAAGCAAATAGAAATACACTTACATATACTAGTAAATATACATTCATGCATGTAAATAAATATAGATATATGTAAAAAATAAAATAAAAATATAAGGATAGATGGCAAAAACTGAAATCAATCTGGTTCAGCATTTTTCAAAAGATATTTGTTTTTATGTCTATATCTGACCATTAAGAAATTTCTTTTGTTTATTAAATATAGATATTTGTTCAAGAAACTAGTGAGTATCCCAAAAGAAAAAACAAAACATGTATAAGTCATTACTGGTGATGAATATATATATATATATATATATAAAAGTGAACATAGAAGTCAACACTTAGAGGCGACAGTCTGTTTCATGCTAGATGCAATCGTCAGGCCACAAGTGCTGTTATTTTTCTCGGCTATATATACGGGTCAGTGGTGCATTGTGGGTAGTCTATTTTGGCGGTTATTTCACCGGAAGTCGTTTATTTATTTATTTAGGTTGCTTTTATTTTGCTTGCTTTTATTTATTTTTATTTTATTTTTATTTCTTATTTATTTATTTTTTTTAATCATTGTTTTTATTAATATAGTAAACATTTGTTTATATCACTTATTTAATAGTTTTGTTTTGGTTTGGGAAGATAATTAAAGCTATTTATTCAATTTTGGGGTTGATTGTTGTAGTTTATTCTAACTATTATTTTGGAGGGAACAGTTTTTAATTTGTTTGTATTTATTTGGATTGATTATCGAGATCGGTTTGTTAGTTTATTTATTTGGATGAATTTAGATCAATTTATTTTACTTGTTATTATTTATTTGTTATACTGTATATTTTCTCTTTTCAGTTTTTGATTTTTAAGTAACATAGTATTTTTTAGCATTATATAACAGTTATAGCTATTGTTTTGGTCCGATTTTTGGTTTGATTTTTATAGTCTAACTAATATTTTGGTCATAATGGTTTGTTAATTTGTTTAATATTTACTTTATTTATTTGGGTTCATTGATTTTCTTTCTTATTTTTATTCTATTTCGTCTATTCTAACACATGTGATTTGGCAATTTGTTTGGGTTAATTTATTTTGCATATTTTATTGTCATTTGTTTTTGTTTTTTTTGTTTGTTTTTTTCCGTTTTTGATTTTTAAGTAACGTGGTAAAAATTTGTTTTCATGTCTGCATTTTGAGATGAGCTCAGATCTTTTATTTAATAATTTATTTTGATCTGGAAAGGTAATGATAGCTATTTTTCCTCCAAGCAAAGTTTGCAAGTTTTTGATTGGTTGTTGTAGGTTGATGATCTTTTCCTTATTTTCCAAGATATTTTTGTGTGGTGTGCATTTTGTTTTTTATTTCCCAGATATACTTAGAAAGCATTGTGCTGTTTGCATATTTACTATTTGTGAATGATGTTTTGTATACATAATTTCTTTGTTTCCAGGGTCCTTCAGTTACTCCTATGTATACTTTTTCTTCATTATCTGGTGATTTTATCGTGGCTTGGTATATTATGTTGTTTTGTAAACAATTACCTTTTAAGGGACATTTGTTCTTTATTCTGCAGTTGCATGTGGGTTTAATTTGTTCGTGTGGTTTGTTGATAATTTTCAAAATATCAGCTACAGTTGCAAACTACCACAATCAACCCCAAAATTGAATAAATAGCTTTAATTATCTCCCCAAACCAAAACAAAACGATTAAATAAGCAATATAAACAAATTTTTACTACATTAATAAAAACACCGATTAAAAAAAAAAGAAAAAAAGAAGATAAATAAAAATTAAAAATAAAATAAAAATAAATGAAAACAAGCAAAATAGTTTAACCCAAATAAATAAATAAACGACCTCCGGTGAAATAACTGCCAAAATAGACTACCCACAATGCACCACTGTCCCGTATATATAAATAGCCGAGAAAAATAACAGCACTCGTTGGCTGACGATTGCATCAAGCATGAAACAGACTGTCGCCTCTAAGTATTGACTTCTATGTTCACTTTTATATTTACACACGCTCTATCTCTGATATTGAGCATTTTATCCCATAAATATAGCACATCTTAAGACTATATTTCTTCATATATAAATTTATATATATATATAAAAATCATAATAATAATTTTATATATATATATATATATATAATCATAATAATAATTTTATATATATATATATATATATAAATCATAATAATAATTTTATATATATATAAATCATAATAATAATTTTTTATATATATATATATATCATAATAATAATTTTACATATATATATATATATATCATAATAATAATTTTACATATATATATATATATATTGAAGTCAACACTTCAGAGGCGAAAGACTGTTTCATGCTAGACAGAAATGTCAGGCCACATGTGTTGGGTTTTTTTCTTGACTATTTATATATACAGGTCTGTGGTGCATTGTTGGTAGTCCATTCTAACGGTTATTTTGGCGAGAGTGGTTTGTTTATGTATTTGAATTAATTTATTTTACTTGTTTTTTTTATTTATTTTATATATTTATTTATTCTTTTTAGTTTTCAATGTTTTAGTAATGTGATGAAGAAATTTTTTGAGCTTAGTTCTGAACTAATCTAAAAAAAAGAACAAACATTTTTACCACGTGGGGAGGGGCTTAGGTGGTGCAATGTTTTGACAAAAATTTCTGTATGAGATATAAGTTCACTATGAATTTGTCACACAGTATACAAACCCACTTGATATCACTGCTGACTGAGTAACCCCATGGGAAAATGTCTGTTCATGCATAAGTAAAACTGAAAACTGATTGGACTTTACTCCCCTGCACAATCAGTTTTCAAGTTATTCAAAATTGCTCAATGCATTCTAGACAAACCTCATACATGAATCAAATGATACATTTTGTACATTTTATATATATATATTAATTTAAGTCATAAGTAATTTGGAGAACCATTTGTAATAGTGAATGTATTATTCTAACTAAACATTCCATATATATCAAAACAGGTGATGAAAAATGGCTTACATACAACAATATTCAATACAAATGGCAGTGGATTGACTAGGATAAATCTCCCCAACTGACCCCAAAGGTGTGGTCTATGGAAGAAGGGTAATGTTGTCCATATGGCAGGATCTTAAGAGTATTATCCATTTAAATTACTTTTAACCTAATAAAACACTAAATGCACATTTATACATCCTGCAGCTACAACATGTCTGTAAAAGATTTTTGAAAAGCACACTGCTCTCATCTTCCATGACAATGCAAAACTGCATATAGCAATAATAACACAGGAAAAAACTTGAAACTTGATCAGTTTGTTCAACCCAAATTGACATATTCACCTGACCTTGCACCAACTGATTACTTTTTTCAATTGCTGCAAAATGCTTTGATCAAGAAATCTTTCTTGAAAGAAAACCAGATTCAACAGTTTGTTAAAAGCTTTTTCACATCAAAACCTATGGAATTTTACTCAAATGGTATCAAAAAGTTAGCACAAGTAACTGTAAATGATTATGAATATATAATTGAATAAAATGCAATTGTATAAAGTTAAAGAATACAGTTGATAAACAAAAATGGAAAACATTTGACAACTTAATATACACACATACAGCCTGTCTGAAGTTATTATGTAAATCAAATAAACCTCAATAAATCAAAAAGTTCTGAACCAATATTTGTCAAATTTAAACTCATCCATTTCCACCCTTAGTAAAATATTTAACTAAATTTTCTGCCATTTTTAATAGTTATTTTTTGAGATATTTGGAATTTATGAAAATGGACTGACTGAAGTTAATATGCAGATTAAACTATTATTAACTTAAGACCTCTGAAATCTAATAAAAACTATTTTTTCTTTTTGTCCATAATATATTGAAATATAAATAAAGGGAACAACTGCTGAAAAACAGAATATAACAAAGTTATTGATTGAGGGGATGCTCCCATTGGAGATATCAAAGGAGCTTTGCAGAGATCATTGAACTATAAAGAAGGCTATTGAAAATATAACTAAGTTGAGAACTTGAAGCAAAGGAAAAAGCTTTAAGAATTCGCTTCCTTGAGATGAATGTAAACTAAAGTGAATTATAGTGAAACAACCACTTTTGACCACTTTTGAAAAGCTGGAATTGAGGGAGTCAAGAAGGACAAAAGGTGTAGAATACTTTGTGAAGTGGGATCTATAAAAAAATCTCCTCTACGCAACCTCCTCTCACTAAAGCAAATATTTTAAAGCGTCAAAATTGGTTCAAGAAATACATGAAAATTGACTTTAATTTTGATGGACAAATCTCAAGTGACATTTGATGATGGATTTTATCCAATTCAGATGTGCCTGTGGCTAAAAGAAGACAACAAGGAGGTGGTAATGTTATGATATGGCCCATTCAAAATCAATGAAGCAGTTAAACTGAACAGTGCTAACCACTGCATTTTTATGAACAAGACTTTCTTTGCATGGTACAAATCTTAGTCTTGCAGTTTCAAAATGAAGTGTGTTTTTATGCAAGTCAATGCTCCTTCTCATGTATCTAAGCTTACCTGTCAATTCTTTGAGGATCTAATATTTACAGGAGAGAAGATAATGGAATGGCCACCATCAAGTCCTGATCCAATTGAAAATCTATGGTCAATTGTGAAGATGAAATTATATGAAGGTAGCAAACAATATAACAGCAAAACAGACCTATGGGAAGCAATTAAAACTATCATGTCAGAAAATGAACCTGCTGAAGCAAAAACCATAACAGAATCAAAGACTTATCATATATTTTTGTTATTTGTTCTATTATAGGTGTTGATCAATTTTTGATGATTTTATTACCTTTATATTGAAGTAAAATGTGATTATTTGGTTTTGCCTAATAACTTCAGACAGCAGTTATTTTTAGAATACATCAAATAACTTCAATATAACATATAGATACTACCTAAAGTTTTAACTCAGGCTTTGTCTTGACATCTAAATTAATTGTTTAAAATTTGACAATTTCTTTTCAAACCAAATTTGAATTATTGAGGTTTACATGATTTGCTTAATAACTTCAGACAAGATGTACATATATACACACATGCTGTTTATATACCCCAATGACATGTTAATTCTGCACTGGTAAGAATTATTAAACAAACATCAAAACTTTTATTCACTTTAATGATTACATTTGGTGTGAGGGGAAAAAATGAAACAACAATGATGGTTGTATTTTAGTGTCATTTGACCTGCTATCTATGTAGGCAAGCTGTTAAGCTTTTATTTTGCTACAACTTGTTTTTTTTTTCCCCATTTAGCTTTAGACATTTCCTATACTAACAAAGTAAATATTTCTGCTGATAGAGAAAAAAAAAATTGTAAGATTAAGTAATTTTACTGAAAATTTCTTTTAACAAGCTTCACCATTCAATCTATATGATGTGCATTGACACTAATAAAAAAGCATTTTTAGTGGTCAGGAATTAATACAACGATTATTAACAGATTAGAGCCATTACAAGTATGATGTAAATACAATGCTAAAGATTTTTCTACAGAAAAATATTGGAAATAAATGCATTGGAAAAAAAGAAGGAATCATCAACAGTCAGAAACAGATAAATAAACAGAAATATATATGTTTGCAAATAATAATGTTAACCAATTAAGAGGGAAAATATAACATACTAGAATCTTTTTACAACACACTGACAAGTGTTGAAATCCTTACAGTATTTAGTATTATCGTTAGTATTTTTCGTTGACATTTATAAACTATGTTTCGTTCAATTTTGCAAACTAATCAATGAAATTTGAATAAGCTGAGCTGGTTGGAAAAATCCTAACAAAAACCCTACTTCGTGGTTTTTATGCACCCTAGTAAAACCAACTGTATTTTGTACCCACTTGCTGGTTTGCTCTTCTCCTCCAAATTTGGTTTTGATTGGTCAATATACGGCTATTTTAGTGATAGACAGATGAACAGGATAACTAACGGAAGTTACAAAATTTTATATATAGGTAGAAGAAAATATTTTTATTAAGATTTGAGTTGTGTACATATTTTTAATAGAATTTTATAATGTTTTACTTGAATTAATAAATTAAGAGAGTATTTTCTGTCATTTGAGAATGAGAATGAAATTTTAAAATGTTTAAGAGCTTCTTCAAATTCCTGGTGATTTTATTGTGGTTACAATTCTATTTTTGAAATAGTTCTTCTTAATCTTGTCTCAAGTAAGTTTAGTTTTGAGTAAAATCAAAAATCACAGGAATCCAATTTCTATCACTTAATGAAGAAAGTTTGTTTTAATTCATTAGGTATTGTTGTCAAATTAGCATAAAAGATTTTTTTGATAGTATCCATCAAAATTAAATATACATTTTTATAAAAAACATTTTGAAATAAGCTTTTAGTAGCTTTGATAATTTATAAATTAAATTAATTTTAATTCAAAATCGATTAGATTATTTCATTAATATTTTCTTGAAGCAAAGGAATAATTTTTCATATGTTAAACTACCATGCCATGAAAGTATACTACATTACATTTTATTAATATTTGCACAATAAAATTGGTACTAATCAACTGATGTTCGTAAAATTTTCAGAATATACTTATATCAGCATTTCAGGACATTATAAGGACTTTCTTTGGAACTTTCATGTTTTATAAACAAATTGAAACATAAATTTTTGATTAGAAATAAAATCCAAAAGACATAGACTATAGAAACATATTTGATTTGCACAATATTTCATATACCTGAATATATTATTTTACATAATATTCAGGACCCTTGACATTCTATAACTTTCATCAGTCTTTCATGCATTGATTTTGTTAACTTTTCTACAGTTTCAATATTAACATCACTTGTTACTATTCTGATTGCTTCCCAAAGATCTTCATTTGAATATTGTTTTCTATTTATATATATATATATATATATATATATATATATATACACAATGAAAAAAAATCAACCTAACATCAATAAAAAAGCACATAAATTATTTTTTAACTTAATATAAAAATAATGAAAACAAGAAAATTGACAAGCATTTGGTGATATCTCTTGACATGTGGACTGAACAATTAACAAAAGTTCATCTACAAAATTCTGGAGTAGAGGTGCTGAATATAATATCAATCAGCTAAGTGACAAATTTTATATTTGTATTAATCATATATATATATATATATATATATATATATATACACGCACACAAACACATATTACCACAGAACTTTTGCATACTACACATCCTGAAAGGATGCATTGATGGGACGAGATTGAAGGGGAAAACCAAGGCAAAACTAGAATGATGGAGATTGGTCAGGGAGAATGCTGGTGGAATGTACAGTCATGGAGAAGGAGAAGAGGCAATGGAAAGCATTGGTATATTTGTCTATGGTTCCACACCTTCAGCAATGAAGATAGGAAGAAGCAAGCAAACAAAATATATATTTTCATGTACTGCTTTACCCAACTTCCATGTTTTCTTTGTGATACTTACTGAAAGGTGGTAGTTTGGTTGCTTTCATGTACTTAGCCAATGCTCTCAATATCCCTTTCTCTTTATATTTACAAAACTAGCTTCTTCAATATTTTCTTACTGGTCATTCCATTTTTCTTATTTATAACCCCTTTTAATTTTTCTAAAGTCCTTTTTTATGTGACATTCTTAAAGTTAGTTTATTTCTTGCTCTTGCCAATATTTCACCTTTTTTTTATTGTTTTTTGATATCTGTTCAATTTGTTTGCAATTTCCAAAATTGTTTTTTCATCACTCAAAAACTTTACAACATTTTGTTTCTCCTTTCTGATGACCCATTGCAATCTTTATAAATTAAAACATAAATATATATCAATAACTATACTATTGTATATATTTCTTGACAATATGATGAGGATGAAGAACAACTCTTAAGTTATATAATAAAATCTCCTACCACCAAATAAGCTATTGTAAATATTTCTAAAAAAGAAAAAAAATGCATCAATATTTGTTTTTATTGCCTAATACTAATTTTATTGTAAAAATGTTGATTTGCATAATAAAATCTGACGCAGATTATGCATTTGGCAGTATTTAAAATTCATTTTAGAATCGGATTAATTTACAATCTATGTAGTTTTGAAATATGTAAAATTGAAAGATTTTTCTTTTATATGAAAGGACATTTCAGAATTTTTCGATGAAAATCAATAAGCTTTTGTGAAACTGCTATAAATTTCAGAAAAGTAAACAAAATAATTTATTATAGGTCAAGATAGGTAGTTTGTAAGATTATAGGACTTTTATCATAAATGGTACTGTTCAGAAGAAATCAATGCATGATTTACTAATTGTTTCCAAGTATTACCATTAAAAAATTGCCTGTTGTTGTTTCACATGCATTTCCTAAAACTTTGCAAAGTTTATGAACATTGTGAAACTTACAAAGAGTACTTTTTGGTATATGAGGTCAGTTAAAAATATTCACTTGTTATTGCTGTTCAAAAAGAAACAGGATTTTAAATAAACATTAGCAAGAAAATCTCACAGACTCTTACTACAGCTGAGAGTTCAATACTCATTGGGTGCCACACACTTGCATTCTGTTTAATAAATTGCAATAAAATTAACCTTTATGTAACTTATTTAATATCATTATTCAGTCTCTTCATCTTAAATCAATGGGTCATTTTTTTGTAAAATTTTACTTATAAATATTGTGCTATTTATACAATTTACATATGGACTATAGTTCTCATCTTTGTTGTTGTTACCACAACCATTCAAACTTCATCATGTCTATGTCAATCCAGGTAAGCTACAAGGAATTTCAAATTGAACCTTTTATTTAATCTACAAGGGTAGATCCACTGCCCATATCTAGGGATATCTTGTCTAGTTCTTATTTATTGTTACTCATTATTTCTTGCCCGTTTCCACTGAGTCCAAGTACACACTACCTGGCCTAGGAATTGAACTCATAATTACTATGTTACCAAATTCACAAACCAATGTTTTATTCCACTATACTATTGTGGGATAATTCTGTGTGGAGAACTTGGAGCCTTAAACCTAACCTATTTGCACATGAGGGCTGCTGTTACTTGTCATGCTTGACTTCACTAAATGAAAATTCTCTTTTTTTACAACTGCTGCTGTTGAAAAAGTGCTGTCATTTGTATTTCTTTCTTTATTAATGGCTCCCATATTGTATTTATTTCTATGCTAGGCCTACTAAGGAGGTCCTCATAGCCTAGCATATGCACTGATTTTTTCAGACATTTAACTGTCTGTTGTTTTTTCTTGTCTGGTATTTCCACTTCAATCCACAGAGATTTCCTTTCCTTCCATACTTCAATAGGAAATGACATTAAAAACAATTTATATTGTTCTCTTAACTACAAGGAAATGTTGAAAAGTTCTCAGCATGACCAAGAGGAGATTGAAAACAAACATTGGTGTTTGGCCATTTGGTCAGATTTGGGGGAAGTGATTTGAACCAAGAACTATGATTAATATTGGGAACTGGTGCAAACAAACCTGATTTAAAACAGTAAGTTTACTGATGATTACATAAGGTCAATAAAAGTTAATTATTTTGTGTGTTAGTCAAATATAAATAGTTGCACTAATCAATTTTCTTTTGACAGTCAATCCTTACAGCAACTTTTGGGACAAAATTATTTCTCATTAGAAAAAGCTACAAAGAGAATTTACAATTTTTACCAAAACTTTTAATTCAAAATGTTTTAAACTTTTTTAAAAATAAACTTTGCTTTAATTTTTTTTTTTAATAAACTTTAATTTTGTTTTTCACAATCATGAGTCATGTAAGCCATTAGGGTCATAGCTGCCATAACAGTATTGGGCGTATCTAGAATAAGATAGCCTGGCAGAGCCCATCCCTCTTCTGGTTGGTTTTAAATTCAGAATTGTCCTTTTCCTAGCTACCATTCAAGATTAGAGAACCCAATCTGCCCTGCTATTTAGCCCACAGCAGAGAGGAGAGGAAACAGATTCATGCTTTCCCAACAAACATTTGTGTGAAAGTGAATGCAGCATACTTCACTAGAATTTGAACTTGGCTCATTAATTCTATTTTCTACGTTGATATAGCCATTGTACCACCTGCACTAACCGTTTTATTTTTACTTGATGCTGATCTCTTTAAAAATGTAAATGTTACAAAGGGAATGATCACTTAGATGGTTTTACAAAACTTTGTTAAATGAATTTGATTCACACTGATTACTCCAGGTGTTGAATTTGACTTAGTGAATGGACATCAGTTTTAAAATAGAGGCCAGAATGATTCTGGTATCACTATTTTCTGAGGTGACCACTTGTTGAAAACTTGAATTAAAAGTAGATTTGAACATTCACTCTCTTTTACAACATGAAAACATTTTTATTCTATTTTAGGACAGACTCCATTTGAATCGAGTATACTTAAGTACTAATTGTCTATATTTTTGGGATGAGGGGTTTTCACTATGGATTTCGTTAATCGGACTGACTTCCTCATCTTGGTTGCTTTCCTCACAACGTTTCGGCCGTCTGATCCTCCGGCCTTCTTCAGGTGCATCTCGAACTCGGGAACCGTCGGTCTGGAATTTCGAACCCAACCCTTTATTGTTACGGGGGTACCTTAATGGAACGAGAACATGGTACCCCCGTAACAATAAAGGGTTGGGTTCGAAATTCCAGACCTACGGTTCCCGAGTTCGAGATGCACCTGAAGAAGGCCGGAGGATCAGACGGCCGAAACGTTGTGAGGAAAGCAACCAAGATGAGGAAGTCAGTCCGATTAACGAAATCCATACTTAAGTACTATTTAAACATTATTTTTTAAAATTTTTTTATTGATGTGCACATACTAACTTTACCATTACTAAAACCACCTCCCTACTTTAGTTATTTTCTGAACTGATGCAGTAATTTATTATGGTGGATAGAAAACCATTACTGAGATGTTTAAGCATTCAATTTTGTAATATTTTGCTTAAATTTTGTTTTTTTAGCATGTGTTGACATTCAGACTGTATGTTGTGCATTGTAAACCAAGAGAAAAAAAGGACTGTTGATAAGAATAAATACAAATATTACTAACAAAAGATTATTACATGTATCATTTAATGTTATTGAAAAGAAATAAACAGCTCTTTCAATCAGTGCTGGAATAAAATCTATTTTTTGAGCTATTTACTAATATCTTAGCTACCAACCTATCCACCCACATCATCCAACACTTAAAATTGGAGAAGATTCATTCTTAGCTTGTTAGGAGCATCAAAAACTGTCCAAGAAATTCCTTCTTCCTGCAAAATCCTGTACTTTTAGATAAAGATATTCTTTAATTAGTGATGTTGGAATTTTTGATAAAAATTATTCAGCATAAATGTATTTTTCTAATACTATTTTAAAGAAAAAATACTAGAAAAAAACAAAAAACAATTCTATATACACCACCTACTACAATAATATTATTTCTATTGCCATAAATAATAGAATTTATAGTGATATAAAATATAAGTAATAAAATGTGAATTATTAACAAATGTAGATAAAATACTTTCTTAAACTGAAATAATAATTAAACTTAACAAATTAAGTACTATTTAATTAAGTACAAATTTTTAAAATAAAAAATCCTCAACTGCTTAAAAATTGTATGATTAAAATAATTTATAAAAATATGCTTGTACTACTTGTATATTTTGTAAAATATTTGATTAAAGAAGAAAATAAGAATGATTGATGTGATTGGTTAATATTTCTTAAGAGTACTAAAACAAGAATTTATAATGTTTAAATAGTAAATAAATAAATAAAATAGAAATAAGGACAAAAATGTCAAGACAGAAATTGGAAAGAAAAATAAGAAATGTCATTAAATACAATTGAGAACATATTTTCATGTTTACTCAGACTATTTTTAATACATTTTAATATTTCAATGTTTATTAACATCATCTTCAGAACATTTAGAAGATGTAATCAGATATCAGAATAGGAAGAAAATTCATTTGTTGTTGGTTACTTGAATAATTTTCAAAATCTGTTTTTCCCAGTACACTGAATTTTTCACAAATCACAAGCCAACCCAGTCAAAATAAAAGGCCTAAAAATCCCCATTTGATGTAGACAACAGGATAGTAATTAAGATACTAATATTTTTATGGTTTCTTTATTCTGAACATCCTTTCAACCAGATATTTTAATAGTGATTTTAAGCACACTATATAGTGAAATATTCATTCAAGATATTAAAGAAACAAATTCTTTTGGTAATATTATCATCTAGGTCTGTCTATTCAAAGAATCCCTGTATTGATCATAGATTAATTAGTTCAGTCTCTAGCCAGGGCATTGCAACAAAATTGGGTGATAGTACTCAAATCAGATAGAATGATGATATAAATGATTATGTCAAAGAATTTTCAGAGGTTTTCCTTGTTGCTTATTAGGAATATTATATTTACAAAACTGACCACTAGGATAAAAAAAGGAACATTTCTTGCTTTAAAATTATTTACCTAACAACAATTAATTGAATTTAATTAGTTGAGTTTATAAGGATAGCTCTAATTAAGAGGAATCTTAGAAAATTTTAAGACATTTGAATGATATGACAATTAAAAAATGACTGCACTAGCTATAACAGCCACTAAAAGTAAGTTTTTTTTTTTTTATGGGTGCTTCACAAAAGTAGACTCATACAGTCTTGGCTTAATTTAAATAAAAGTTTATACTGAAATTTATTCAGAAAAAAAGTTATTATTTTTTAAATAAATTATCTTTTTTAAATTCAAACTTTAATATTAAAGATATCAATATAGATCCCAATTTGAGTCTATAGTTAGATAACTAGGTTTTAATCTTTTTTATTTTTTTATCCAGTATAGTTTAACAGTGAAAAAAATTAATTTTATGTAACAAATATTTATTTTTCAACATAATCTCCTTTGCTTAATTCTACTGAAATATCAACCAATTAGTTGGGTTCCAGGTATAATTTGACTATAATATTGTGCCATAGATAAGAGTTGGAACTCCTTGCGGTACTAGAAAAATATTATAATCTAATTATGCTTGGTGCCTAGGAGTTGGTTAAAACTATGCCCAGCACGTCAGTCATCATGTATGAATAGAGTAATCACATTATAAAATTAAATTTTCACATCAAAATTCAGCTAATAGCTATTTAGCAAATTGCAGACTTATTGATACACCCGTGTATTGTAATCAATCTATTCCCATCATTCCTATTGTAAAGTCTACTATAACCAAAAGTTTAAATATCTAAATCATATTTATTTGATATTGTTAGAAAGTTGAGTGCACTTATAAGCAGATGGTATTTAGAACTGAGATTTGAAAGTGAATAACACCTCTTTCCCCTGGGAAAGTTGGTTTTGGAAAAGTTTTGCTCAAAATTATCACTTTAGAGTTTGGTTAAAGTGAATACTAGCATAGTCTGTTTGAAGGTCTTGAGTAAATGCTCAGTGTGGTCAGTCTATTTATACAATAAGTCTGAAGGTGGATCAATAAATCTGTAGCTTAAATTTGGCAATTTCCTTCCTTGTTAATGCATTTAATCAAATACTTCTCCATTAATCAGAGATCAAATATTACAGTTAACATTTCAGATCAAAATTTAGTTAATAACTGAGTGAAGCTATGAACTTATTGATGCATTCTTGTATATACTTTGCAAGATAGAGAAAATGATCTTGATAAATAGTGTAAATTCAAGGCAAAGGATGAGTAGATTTTACACATCCAATCAACTTATGAACTTGTACAATCTGAAATAATCCTCTTAGTATTTTTTGTGTAATTGTTGCTGTTATTATTTTAGTCATATCGGGTGTAGCCAATAAGCAGTACCTAGAACTTTTCTGCATCTTTCACCATGCCTACTGTTGTCAAGTAAGATATATGTGGTAAATAGTTTCTGTAAAAAATATATATTGGTACAGTGTTAGTCTAAGTTCAAAACACGTTTAAGAAAATAAAAAGTAGAAATTAAGAGCTCAATTTCTAATTCTTTCTAAACTGGATCATTTGGTACCACAAACCAAAAGTGATCATAACAATACAAAACAAGACTATCTCTTTTTTCATTTAGTTAAAAAAAATAATTTATAGGGATAAGATAATTTTAAAAATAAATCCGACCAAACTGACTGGCAAAGTTTGGAGAAGTGGCACATCGATGCATAATCTTGAATTGACGTTTTTCAAAGGTCTCTACACTTGTACGCGCATTGTAAAATAAATAAATAAAAACTAAATAAAAAATATCACATCATCAGTGGATTTATCAATCTTTCTTTAAGAATATGCATCAAGTTGCAACTATATTTCTTCCATTACTTCACACTTTGACTTGATCATAAATGAAATAAATTCATTCATTTCTAAGTAATTATCATTTTACAATACAAATATTTCTGAATATCATAAAAGAAAAGTGGATATTAGAAATTTTACAACTGTTTTGAAGAGTAAGACTATTTCGTCAATATCAGGGAGAAAGGGTTTTTAATCTGTTAGGATTTTTTTTTTTTTAGTATTAGAGAACCTTGGCCTTTATTTTAGTCTCAGGCAATGTCTGATAATGCTAGAGACAAACTAAACGTGACTCACCAATAACAAATAGATATATAGAAGAAACAGAGAAAGTCTATTCATGTAAATTAGCACAAGTCCCCAAAACGTGAGAGGGGAGGGGGGGATTAGTTTTTTTTTCCATTTTGTGACTGTCTTTCTGCACATTTTAAGAATCGTTCATTCAGAGCCGTTCGCCGAAGACACTTTCTCTTTTCATTTCACTTTATCAAAATATAACCTAATTTCTAAGCAGTTGTCATGATATAATTATTACATAACGAGACGTGTAAACAAAAAAAAATTAATTAAATAAAGAGAGAGAATTAAACAAACAAGCAGGCTCATTTTGTGAATTATTACCAAAACCAATATAATTTGAAACCAACACACATGTATGTCTGAAAATGAATAGACACTGGAGTGGAGATACATACATACAGATAAACAAAAATAAATTGTGGGGTAGATGCCACATGAAAGAAGTAGAGAAGCTCTAGATATAGACAAGAAGAGAGGGAAAGAATAAAATATTTTCATAGGAAATAATTTTGTGTGATAATAGCAAAAGATGAATAGAATGAAAAAAGGAAACCGAAGTGTCAAAAATAAATTGAGTTATTTTGATCATTATTGATAAACCAAATTCAAATCAAATCACTCAGCAATAAAAAATTATATCGTCAAACCTTTTCATGGTAGAAATCATCTGGTGGTAAAGATACTTTTACTTTTAATTTAAAGTTTAAGAGGTTAAACTCCAGATAATCTAGGTTCGTTCCCAACTTAAGGTAGTCAGTCCAGTCTCTCGTTTTTAAATTACTTATATGCACAACAAATGTTGCCTTCAAGAAAATGGTTATGCCAACACTGAAATCAAATATCGTTATTACTTCACATACATCTTTCAGGTTTTATATGAGAACTGTTATTTGACAAAATACAAACACATTAACAAGTGCGTGCATGTGTATGAGGAGAAAATTAGCTGTTTTATTTCATGTTTTTGTGATGGGTGTATTATTCACCATAGACAGTTGAAAAAAAGTCTAATGAATTTTTGTCTTAAAAAAAAGATAGTGGTATTTTTGAGATTTTACAAACGTCATGATACCGTAAAAAAACATTTTTGCTTTCGAGAGGTACATGATCCAAATTTAATTTTTAATTTACAAAATTAACAACTCGATATGAATGAATGAAATTAAAAACGACTTCGATGAAAGACTAAATAAAAAAAATAAATTTTTAACAATTAATCCCTTACACTTTAGTTCCGATTTTTTTATATTATTTATAAGGATCAATACAAAAAACAAATTAATTATCGTTTCTTTGCTTTAGAAAAATAAAAAAAAACGTATATATTTATTTTTCTATAATGTCCTCAGTAGTATTTTTTTACTTATTTAAAAACATTATTCAGTTTTCAGCAATAAAAAAGTAGTGCTTCATTTTATCATAATGAGGAAAATGTTTTTTTTTCATTTATTTAGTTTTTAAAGAAATGTCTCAATTACTTTTAGATTTTTATTTTAAGCGCAACTTTTACTTTAGTTAACTTTTTCACTTGATACAGAAGTTTGTCTCTTTCTTGCTAAAAACATAAGTTATCTAACAAAAACTACTTAAAAATAAAAAAGCTATATTTAATTTTACTTAAACAATGTTAATTATGTTTCAATAAGTAAGATTCCCTTATTTTTATTTTTTTTGTAAGGAAAGGAGTACCTGTAGTGTCGCTTCTCATTGAGAATGAAAGAAGAAATAATTCTGTGTAAAAATTAAAAATAAATAAATTTAAAGTTTATAAATATTTTCTCATAAAATAAAACTCGTGGAAAGAGAGAATATAAAAATAAAAATAATAGACAACACAAGAATTCAGGTAAATAAATAAACGAAAAACTGCCAACATCAACAAATGTGTAGGCAATACGTAGACGGTCATAAAGACGGTGATCAGTTTAATAAGAAGTACCAATTAAAAATTAATCCCTCACTTTAGGCCACACATTACAGTAGCAGACACTTGTGTGAGTATGGGTAAAAGGAGGAAATTAATGTGTGTGTGTGTGTGTGTGTTGTGTTGTGTTGTGTTTTAGTGGAAGGGGGTAAGGGCATTTTCGGGAGTTATTTTTAGCGTTTGTCACGATATAGAAAATGATGTGGACTATAAAATAAATAACGTGAAATAATCCCGAACTAATAAAACTCACCTTGGAGTAAAAATATTAGCAAGGTATCTCAGACCTCAGATAGGGAGGCAACCATTGGTTTTAGTAGTAAACACTACATTCTACAAGGTTGCAGGAGGAGTAGACAAACACTGCCGGATTAAAAAATTTAACACAACTAGACCCTAAAATTTCTTTTAAAACTAGTAAATTCAAACACAGTTTTTAATTCTTATCTGTATATATATCATGTATTAATGATCTGCCTGTTATTTTATGAAAAGGAAAAAATATCCGTATTTTGATTTTATCTGATCAATTTGGGAAAGTATCCTTTTCTCTGGCAGTTATCTTGTTTTGTTACTTTAAAATTTAAAAAAATAATGTTTTCAAAAAAATTAATGGATTTAAAAATATCCTTTTTTTCAAAAGTATATTAGATTTACCTCAACATTTTAAAATAATTATTTTTAAGATTTCATTTTAAACATTTAAAAAAATGTAAAAACAAAAAGCTATTTTATCGACTTTAGAATTTATTTTTAGAGTATTGTTCAGTTGTAAACACCGTACAGAAATTAGAATATTTCTTAAATTCTTAGTTAACGATTGGAATTTAAAAAACAAAACAAAAAAAAAACACACGAAAAAACTTAATATTTCTTATTAAAATAAAGGAAATGAATCTTTCTTCTGAATGAATTGAACTTATTTACATTTGGGTGGGGGTGAATCAGAACAACAGTTGCGTTTTTCTTCACTCGGACAAATTCTTTCAATTTCATTTTTACCGTTAATATTTTTTAAAGTTAAAACTTAAAAAATATTAATAATAAACCTCCTTTCAAGAATTTGCAAGGTTACTTTGACCTAAGGGTAGAAAAATTTATCAAAATACCATCCGTGTTTGTAATTCACTTTAAAAGTTAAAAACTGTTGCAAAAAAATCATAGAGAAGTCAGTCGTTCACATCTGCCAGATCTCATTTGGTAATTGAACCATTCGAACTGAAAGATTAAATATTAACTTTCAAGCTAAAATTAAACTGAAGCCTACATGAATGTCAACTTTCAATATTATAAACTGAGAACAAAAATCTTGAAATTTTCTTCAAAATATTTTGAACCTTTACACTTATTTTCGATTTTGCAAAATGTCACATTTCCTATACAAAAAAAAGGTCACTGGAATATGCTTGAGATATTTATTTCCATGGCTGCTGATAAAATCTATAAATTATGCATTTTTGTCTATGGATATATCAGTTAATGTGTATTTAAACGAAGCAAGGTAAAAAAATTGCTAAGAAAATATTTATTATATGGTAATTAACATTTGTTTCGATTATTTTGAATTTTAATCTTTGTTACAGAAATTCTATGTCAAAATTTAATGGTATTTTCAAGAGTAAGTCAAATTATAAACAAAAATGTTTTTCTAAACAGAAAATATATCAATTTTATTTTCTGATACTTTAACATCAATTAGCTTCTATATGCTATGTCAATGAATATTTCAAATTTTATTGGTTGGTTTAGTAATGTATTTTATGTGAATATAGATGATACTTAGAGTAGATCTGCCCATCTCAGGATTAAAAATATGTTATCAAAACTAATAACCTTCCAATAGCACTGTATAAGTATTTTTGTAGAATCACTGAAATAATATAGTTTATTTTTTCAATCAGTTAATCTGTTGTTTTACAACTATATGCAAAGTTATATTTTTTTTACTTATATATTATGATCATTTAATACACTTTTTCATAAACGTGTAAATATAATATTAGTATCAAAATTTTTTTAAAAAATCACATTTTATTTTTAAAAATCCTTACAATTATGTTTTTTTTTAAAAAAAATGATTGCTTCATTTATTGTAATAAAAAAATGACATTTGATAGCTATCATTTGAACATTACCAAAAGCAACAACAAGAATAGGCAGCACATGTAACTAGAAAAGAAATTGAAGATGTTGACTTCCCACACTACCCTAAACAAACGGTCTGGAAGGAAACTCCTATCAATATTAGAAAGTGGGATAATAATGAACTTGAGATGTCTAATTTCCTGAAAAACTGTTTTAAGAAAAAGATTTCAACTGACAATAATGCTAACTGTTCGGTTAATGAATGCTGAATATTTCCAGTATGGAAATGGCTTGTAGTAACCTGTTGGAGTTCCAGTTCCTTAATTCAAATGGAAGTGTTCACTTTGACATCCACAACTTATTTGACAAAAAAAAAAAAAAAAAGAGAGAGACATTAATTTTGTCTCTGCATACCCACTTCTGGAATACTGCCCCAAAATACCAGGGTAATAAAATGTATTTTCTGACCAATCAGAAAAGGCCCAAGCAGTTTTTGCAGCCACCCACCAACTATAAAACCAGTACCATTTTCATCCACAAGGCAGATCTGAACAGGCTGGTATTAGTGACAAACCGCCAAGGCAAGCAGGCATAAGTGAATGCAGCAAACTACACAACTTCTCAGGCCATCAGCAGCAATGAATTTAATCATTGACAAAACTAGCAACAGAGACTGACCCTCAACTACTACAATGTGATAATTTATAGAATATTTCTCTCACGAGTTTATCTCACTTGATTACATATGTGTGTTGATATTTTCTTCCATGAGTCTATCTCACTCGATTATATATGCCTGTTGATTTTTGCCATGTGTCTACCTTGTGTGATACCCCAAACAAACTCTCAATCTGTCACAACTGATATATGAATGAATGGAAATGAGCAAACAATTGAGTCTTGTAGATCACAGCAAATAAAATCTTTTTCACTTATCTCAACCATGTCTTATCTCTATTTGTTATTTTGTCACTTCCATGTTTTTTCTTGTCAGTGTCAAAATCATCTAAGACTGACAGCATATCTATTACAACTCTATCTGGTGCTGTTACTTTGTTTCTGTCCAATTTGGCCATTACTGATTTCACTTCAGATTTTGATATTTTTGTATATTGCTTGTTGTCCTCTTTTGTCATGGGTGAGTTCTCCAATGTATTCGGTCCATCTCTGAAGTATTTTTTCTCTAATATCAATGTTCTGATTTGGGATTTTATGGATTCTGTTGATGAGCATGTCTTTTGTCCTATTAGTTTTCTTATTATTTATGCATATCTGCTTTATCTATGGTACTCATTCTTTCTATTTCTGTACATTTTTCATTGAGTCATTCCTCTTTAGCCTGCTTGCATTTGTTCCAAATTTCTTTGTGTAGTGTCTTTTATACTCTGTGTCATACCTTGGCATTGTTTTTTGTCTCCTTTTCATCATGTCTAGAAAATTCATCTGTCATCCATTCCTTTTTTCTTTGTCTAGATTTTTGTTGGATAACCTCAATTGCTGACATTACTAAAGCTTCACTTAATGTGTCACACTTTCATTTTCTCCATTGTAGCTGCTTTTAACATTGTCCATATATTTCTCCTTCACATTCAAAATTTAAAATAAGAAAATTCAAATGATTTGTATAATTTTCAGATTTTCCAGCAAGTTTTAACATGTAAAATTTAATATATAGCTAAAAGAAACAATATTATATACTGATTTACTTAGACCACTGTTCTTATTTTGTTACAGAATTCCCAAATTTTACTAACTACAACAGATCCCTGAAGAAAGCTAAAGTAAAAATATTTTAAATTAAACTATAACAACCAAAATGTGGACACTAGTTAGAATAGATCAGTCTATAATGATCATCTTCTTTTATGTGCTGTGTCATTACAAAATATCATGGCTCTCCACAATTTCCCATCTTTTATAGCTCTAAGCAATGTTTGTTCTCTATCTTTCCCAAACCATGTTCTGTTATCCATATTTACACAAGCTTGTTATGTAGTGTATGCACTGTTTCCTTCTCCTTCAATATATCTGGTGAGTGTCAAATTCTCCAAGCCCTCTGTCTTCAATATGAATCCCAGAAATTTCAAATGTATCTTTCTGATTGTATAAGTGTCCTTTATGCTTCCATTTTCCTTTAAATTATCTTATTGTTTACATGCTTCATTCATAGTATTCTCCATATCCTTCTGCAAAACCACACTTCTGTTGCCTCAAGTCTCTTCTTCACATGTGAGGAAATTGTCCAGCATTCACTGCCAAATAGGAGGCTTCATCTCTATCTATAAAAGGCAGGATGTGTGTGTGTAACGAATGCACGGCTGCAATTTTTGACGGATTTGCACCAAAATTTACATGCACATGCTCCAAGTTAGCAGAGCATTAGTATTTCCCAACTCCCATTGATAGTGGAAATAATCGATTTTTTCATGCTTCTATGGCAGTTTTCATGTAGTTTGCGGCCATTTTCTAATGGCCAGAGTGAGAGCCTATAGCTGGCTGCCACGAATAAGCAGGAAGATTCTATTGGCCAGCGTGAGAGCCAACAGCTGACTGACACGAATGTTAACTAGCATGCAAAAAAAATCGAAAGCTGCATTCGTCACAAGTGGGAAAAATTTAAATCTGCATGGCACTTTACTCCAATTGGCTCATTCGCTTTCTTAAACTCAATGTTGATTCTGATTCCACAGAAATGGGTTGGGTGTGAAAAAGTATTTGTTGTTAACATTCTTTTTTCATTCGGTTTTTCCAGTTACAAGTCCTTTTTTAAAGCTGATCGTTTTGTGTTCATTTTGTTTAGTTCTTTTTTCGTAACAGATTTAATGTTTAGTATAGAGCTTAGAAAAAATTTTCAGTGTGAGATAGGCAAGAAGTAAGGCATGTAGCAACATCAGCATGGCAAAGGGCACTCCTTTAAAGGCAAGGAAGGGCAAAAATATTTTAAGTCAAGTGATGAGTTGTACGATTTTTGAATCAAGCACAGGCAACGCCGGGCCATTCCGCTACTATTATATAACAGTTGAGCATTCTCATCTTTGTTTCCATGAAATTTTCCTGTTTCTTAATATTTTGTTTATCTTTTGGAAGGCATTTTTTGCTATTCTAATGTACCTTCAGATTTCTGTCATATTTTCTGTTGTCTGTTATAACCCTTCCTAGATAGTTAAATTTCTGTACTTTTTCTAATTTGTAGCTTGTATCTTGGACTGTCCCTCTTATTAATAACCATACATTCTGTCCTCTTATAATTGATGGTGAGTCCTTTCTTCTTGCTTTCCTTTACTACATTGTCTACAAGTACCTGCAGTTGTTTTTCTGAGTTTGTCATCAACACAGTGTTGTCTGCATGTCGTATATTGTTAAGATTGTGCCTATCAATAATAAATCCTGGTAGGACTTCTAGTTCTCTTAGGATTGCCTCACTATAAAGGTTAAATAAATATGGTGTGAAGACACATTTTTGTCTTATGCCCCTATCTTTGTATCCTTGTGCAATTAATTTTCTATTTGTATGGAAATGATTTGTCCCCAGTAAATGTTCTGGATGAATTCCTATCTAAAGATTTAGATCTAAAACACAAATCGATATGATAAATGAAGAGCTGATTCTCTGTGTATCATACACTGTCTGTGCTGTGTGCAACTTTGCATGTATGTATGTAATGTATATGCATATGTCTGTGTTGTGAATGCGTGACTTACATATGCTTGTGCCATTTAATGTATACACAAATACATGCACACAAACATACTCACACAATTTGACTAAGTTTGAAATAAGACATTGAAACAATATACCCTCCTACTCAGTCTGGACAACTCTTGCTCTAGACTGAGCAATAAAATCATAAAGTTGGAAACAAAAAATAAAACAAAAAAGCAATAGCAATCAAAAAAATAATATTTTGTTCTCACAAGAAGGACTACTACTTACACACAACTTTACAATCACTTTCTCAATAGGAATTACCCAATCAAATAATCAAAGAATCCATCATCAAAGCTTCCAAACTTAACAGAAACACTCTCTTCAATGAGGTAACCAAAAAGAATAATTCCAGAATCCCCATGGTCTTTTATTTCAGGTATAACATCCATAAACTTTCCCACACATTAACTAAAGATTTCCAACATTTAAAACTAGACAATACTATTAGTAACTTATTTAGTGATAACCCCTACACACGAGGTGACAGCCCCACCAAACTCTTCAGACATTTGACATCATCAAAAATCTGCAACACGTCACCTCACCAAGGGAATGTCATCTGCAACAAACCTTGGTGCCTGATCTGCAAACATATCAACACACACATCTACCCCCCCCCCCGATACTCATGTAGTATTCAGACCACCTACTCTACGCTGTGACAGTTTCAATCTTGTATATGTATGCGAGAAGAGGAATTATGTGGGAGAAATCAAAACAGACTTCTATTTATAGTTCAATAACCACAAGAAAAGCAACAGGGACAACAACAACAATTTCCCGGTTGCCATACACGTCAACCAACCTGTTGGGTGCATACTTCTGGTGTATGGTTTTGTTAGCCAGGAGGACAGATGCAGATCAGAGTTGAAGCATATCCTTAAAATAAATTCCCACACAAAAGGACTAAACAGAGATTTGGGTTTACTCAGAGAGTATAATAACCACGAGGAAACCCATTATCAGCAACACCACTCCTTGAATGAGTAGCACCCCCCCACATCTTAACTCCAAATTCAACAGCCATTACCTACCTACTAAATTCTCAACAGCCATCTCCTACTTGCTATATTATTAAGTTCTGCCACCTATGTTATTCCCCCATTACGCACTATCCAGTAAAGGAAGTATTGCCATGTACACTGAGGGTTACTTCCCAATCATCCTCTCCTATAACATCTTGGGTTCAACAACTATAGTTCCTTTACATTCAAGCTTATGTAAGGAGTGAGAAAAGTTAATGTAGATACATATTATTCTTGCATTACGTTTTCATATCTTTACCTGTGTGGAGATTCATAATTTTGTCTGGTAGTTTGGATATATTTACACACTACTATGTGCACTTATGTACACAGCGCATCTATATATGTATACACTTTCCCCTCTTTTTTCCTTTATTATTATTATTTTTTTTATTATGATTTTTTTCTGCATCCCACCATTTTTAACAATAGATTTCCAAAATTTCTATCCAAATATTTTATCCTTCTACTTGCTCCTTCCCCTTTTTTCTTTTCATTTTCTTTTTATTTTTTTCCTGTGTTCCTACATACTTTTTTGTCTTGTCTCACAGCCTGTGTTTCTGAAATTGACAAGTTATCCTAACCAGAGCTTGTCATTTTGAAATAGATAATTTGGACCACAATTTGCAGCTACACTGACCCCACAACCCATGACTCTCTTCCTCTATGTTTACAATCTCACTCCCACCACTGACATGCTTTTACACTGATCCACAGTTTAAATTTGAGTTCATTTTAATAAGAAGTTTTACAGAGCAAAGAATTAGACAGTGATTGGGTTTTTGCTAATAATATGATCTTCACCAGAATTTACACCTTCTACAAAAAACTTGTCGGTGTGTAATCCCCATTTCTCTGTTTTTTTTCACAGAGGTGTGCCCGAAAATTCTGGATTTAAAACCTTTATTTCCATGCTTTATTTATGTCATCTGGTTCATTTAATATCTTTTGTACTGTTTATATTGGTACCCTTTAATTTGCCCTTGTTTCATTAACCAACCTATTTTACATACTATAAGAAGCACACATGGACCCTTTCTTCTAATTATATATATATATATATATATATATATATATATATATAGATAGATAGATAGATAGATAGATATGTTATTCACAGACAGTACTGTTTCGCTGTATCACAGCTCCTCAGTGCGACTAGACATCCGAATGCCTCAAGCCTGGAACGAAACCCAACCGTTTTGGTGTCAATCAGAACTTCTACCACTGAGCCATCGTCACTCAACAGAATGAGTCAGCCAAATCTAGTGTATTGTTTTTACAAATGTAAACAAACACCAAGCAGCCATAGTGCTCCATTCATTTTACTGAAGAGCTTCACTTCACCCAATACCATGATAAAAATTTCTGATATTTAGTGAATTGTTCAAATTTTGGAAAGTGTATCAAATATATATATATATACATATATATATATATATATATATATATATATATATATATATATATATTTGATATATATATATATAAATAAATATATATATATACATTGTACTGCAAACTTTTTGGTTTGATACACTTTCCAAAATTATATATCACTTTAAACATTATTTTTAGTGGATACTTGTAATTGAGTGCATATATATGTGTGCATGCATATATATATATGTATGTATGTGAGTGTGTTTGTGTGTATATATATATATATGTGTGTGTGTGTATATATATATATATGTATATATATATGTGTGTGTATATATATGCATGTGTATATATGTGTGTGTATAAATATGTATGTGTGTGTATATATATAAATATGTGTATATATATAAATATGTGTATGTGTATATATGTTTGTGTAAATATATATGTGTATGTGTATATACATGTGTGTGTGTATATAAATATATCTATGCATCCAGAAGTTATCTGTGGCCTTTCGGAAATCTGGAAGGAGAGTATGGGCAGCTCGTGACATTACCAACCATACCAAGGTATGTGTGTATAAAGCTTGCGTTCTGACATCTCTTCTATATGCCTCTGAAACCTGGACACTACTCAGCAAACATATAAACATACATGAGTATTTCCAGCAGAAATGGCTGAGATGCATATTGAATATCAAACGGGAAAGCAGAACTCCTGATACTGATGCTTTAGTCAGAGCCAACTGCCAAAGCATAGAGGCTCTTGTAACATCTTCCCAAATGCAATGGACGAGATACATAATTCGAATGAAGGAAAGTAGATTCCTGAAACACTTGTTTTATGGTGTGCCGAGTTTTGGAAAATATCCTCAGCACAAACCAAGGAAAAGATACAAGGACTGTATCAAGAACAACCTAAAAAAGCTGGTGTTTGACATCAACAATTGGGAGGAGCTGGCCCTAGATAAAATTGGATGGAGCGGTCAAATAAGAGACAGTTGTCAACTCTTTGAAGAACGTTGACTGTAACACAAATGGCTGAAGTGGCGACTTCAAATGGGTGATAACCATGGACTCGACAAGAGTATAAAGGGCTGGACATGTGCTTTCTGCCATCGCATACTTCTTTCAAAGGCTGGCGGGGTGAATCATGTGAAGACACATAAAGAAAAAAGAAAGAAAAAAAATGACTTGACTTGACGCCAAGATACAGTGTGTCACAGCCAGCACGCTATATGGATCTTGTCACATAGCATGCAGGCTGTGACAAGATATGCAAAACCAGCTCTGGACTGATGACGCACATGAATCACACACAGCAGTGTAAATCCATGAAGTTTGTGGCAAGCACACTGTTTGTCACTTGTGTAAAAAGTCATATGCAAGTCCACAGCTGGCCTGACAAGTCACCTTCAGGGGTCATGCACAAGAGAGGTGCAAGGTGAGGAACAAAAGTGAATAGGAGACCATCATATGTGTAGATGCAACAGATCATCATCATGTGTGTGTGTGTGTGTGTCTGTAAATATATATGTGTGTGTATATACTTTGAACAATAAAAAATATTAAAAATTAAAATCTTCAGACACGCTGGGTTGTATATTAATATTCCTTCGTTTTTATTATTATTTCATTTAGATTCTTCAACTAGTTTCGGCCAACATGGCCATCATCCAGAGAAAAATAATTTTCTGCTTGCTGGTAGCAGTGAACTACAGAAATGAGTATCTTGATGGAGAAAATGAACTTTTGTCTGTAGTTTTCATTTGTTTCTTAATTTTTTAATTTTTAATTTTTTATCATGACTTTTGGTCAGTCCTTGTGATG